>LKNJ01001290.1:87203-98026 GCA_002120245.1 Maccullochella peelii | reverse complement strand
GGAGAACTTGCACAATTGGTGGCTGACTAAATACTTTTTTACCCCACTGTATATTGTTTGCACTGAGGTTATGACCACAGGCTCTGTTGAGACTTGACCCTTGACACTTACAAAGCAAGCAAAGAAAAAATAAAAATACTTTTTACAGCTGCTCAAATAAAATATTTAATTAATTTGTCAAATTGTTAAATTAATAACAATTGGCTGAGCTGCACACTACAGCTTAACTGAAAATTAAAAAGTCAGATGTGTATCATCTTATTAAGGATCTTGTTGCTTACACGCAGTTTCATTTGTTACATCTGAAAAGAAAGTCAATGTGAAAAATGTGTGTCAGGCTAAATTTGAAATGACATTTTTCTCCCAGGAGTGCTTTGTAATGACAGCACATTTCAACCTGGTTTTCCAGCTGACTGATCTGTCTTAAGCCATTAAACCATTTTTATCCACTATTTCTACTGGAAGGAAGAAGTGACAATCAGTGCCTCACCTGTCCTTGTTCTGTTCATTTATTTGCCAAACAACATATTTTCATTCAAAAGAATTTCTTTCTTTTTCAATTACATTTGTGTGACGGAGCGGACCAGGGGTGCACACTTGGTAGTGCTATTGAACGGTTACGCATACACACAAGCAAGGCACACAAGCGTAATAGTCACTCACCATTTTTGTCAAAGTGTGTTGCAGACTCTCCCCCCACCCGTGCTTTTCTGGTTCGCGTCGTTGAGTTTGGTCGGGAAAGCAGGGGCGGAACATTTCCCTCTGCTAAATATTATGTTCTGGCGCGCTTTCACGATCACGTGAACAGCATCATTTATGTGTAATTATTTTTTTTTTTCCTGGAAATAATTTGTTCTTTTGAAGGAACGTGTTTCTGAAATTCTAGATAATAGGCTACTTTTGTTAAATATATTTGGGTTTAAAGAAGCAGGAAATGCTTTATTTGGTGGAAAAATGTGTTTGTTTTTCCGGTATTATGCCCAGAGTGAGGGGCTACCTGGTTATAAGAAGCTGCCTTGGCCCATGGCAGGTCATTCTTGGCCTGGTTACAGAGACGGTAACATCCCAGATATGGTTGTATTGTTCCCTTTTTGAGTGAGCAATAGTTATTGAGGAACTCTCTTGTGCAGACTGTATATAGAGTATATTGTTTTGTTGTCATCCTTTTGTGCATTTTTTTTTTGGTTGTTTTTATGTAAGTATTTGCACTGTTTGCACTTTGGGAGGCCGGCATAATAAATCACACCATCATACATTTTTCCGACTACGCCTGTGTTTTTTCAAGTTTGGAGGAGTTTGAAATAGAACCCAGGGACATTTGTCATAACAGTCTATAATTTCTGAAATGAGGCTATAAACAGATACGGAACTAAATTCATTGCCACAAAGCTTCTATAATGTTATTACAGCCCACATTCAATCCTGATCCATGAACAATTATAATTTTATACACAGTGTAATATTTGCTTCTGAGGTTAGATCTCTGTTTTTAGTCATGTGTGTGTACGCCTTCCTTTTCTAGGTAAAGTTTATCATCTGTTTCCACCTCAATTTCAGCTTGAAACTATCCATGCCCATTTCTTTCTCCCTCTAATGTGTGTTGGAGTGTTTTTTTGTTTTATTGCTGTTATGTACATGTGTCTAAATCAACCCACTCTGATATTAATTGAAATATAGGGTTCACTCTTTTATCTCCATTGTCATCACAGTCTTGACAATGGTTTAACGCATCCTTGTCAAATAACAATTGATTCCTGGTGAACTGCGTGTGTAATTAATGTCAATCCCTGTGGTCACAGTGACCCTCAAAATCACCTGATTACACTTCTACCATAACAAAGGATTAATAAGAAAAATGCGTCTTCGTCCACTTAATATTTAAAAGTTTTAAGGTATTGGTGCGAGGCTTAGTGAATTTTCCCAGCATGCAAATCACATTTTTAACACATTTCAATATTCCCTTGTCTGACACAAAAGGAAAATATAACATTTAACACAACACACGTTTTTATTGGAGTGGAATTACTTGGAATTGAAATTCTGCTTTAGGTAACCATCACGTGATTGCGTCCCACCTGGATGGGTGTGTCGAAGTTCCCTTTGGCACGATGTGCGTGGCTCATGTATGTGTGTTGAACCAATTCAACCTGGCAGAATTTATTGGCACAAATGATTTGTTCCTGAGAAATTTAGAAGACAAAGACATGGCATGAGAAAGGACAAGTATCTGAATCACAATTACAGTCGGAGCACATAACATTAGTCATGTTAAGCTGGTATTAAACTCTCAGGAATGTTTGTTTTACCATCATTTTTCACAACAGTCAAGTCTTTATTGATCATTAGTGGTTCCATTGGAGACACCAGACAATAGCAATAAAACAGAGCGACATAGAAACACTAAATGTACCAAGAAAACATCCAGAATCAATCAAATCAAATAAAAACAGCTTTAAAGTGTTCTCAGTGACGTTTTAAAGAGCAGGGGTGGGAGCTGAAGCCCTTTTACAGCAGTGAGTTGAGCATGTCATTACAACAAAGAACTATTTCTGGCATGAGTGATTGACAAAAAACTATCACACACATCATAAAGTCTTAACTGTGAAACTCTATCATGTAGGTACAGCAATCTAGAAATTAATTTTGCAGTCCACAGCTGTTTTTGTATTTGTTTCAACTGCTCATCTACTTTCACACTTTATAGGAGAGTATTGACACATTTGCATATAGTGTCTGATGGTGGAGAGAAAGTTGCATTGCTTTTATTGAAGTTCACAGTAATGTTAAAATTAATGAATGTGTTCTGAACCTAGTAACAGCTGGATCTATCCACAGTGAATGGCATTATGTGTTCAAAGCATACATTTACCAGTTTAAGAATATGTTTGTTCCGTTGAATACAAATGTGCCTTGAGTACAATTTTAAGTGTTCCTTCATTGTAACAATAAACCACAAGTAGTGCAACATTTAGAGATGTGTCCATGCAATATGTATAACTGATCCACTTGAGCCACATTGAAACAAATATTGCCAAGATGTTGAAAAACAGATGCGGGAGAAATCTGTTATTTCTAAAGCTGTCCACCAGATGCGTGGAAAGGAGCACCATGTCTGAGCAGACCCACACAGTAAGACGTGAGTAAGTGAAGAATAAGGAGGAAGTCATGCTCACTGGAAAGGAGATAACAACATTATGTGATAACACTGGGGTCACATTTGGGTGCTTGGAGGGGGTCCAACACCGGATCTGTGTGTGTGTGTGTGTGTGTGTGTGTGTGTGTGTGTGTGCTCCGATCGTGAGTCTGTGAGTTTTTCATATTTTTGAATGACTTGGTTGATTGTAACTCACGCTCTTCTTTTTACGGAAGTATTAATGTGCTTCTTCTCTGTGAGCACAGACTCAAGGCAAACTGATAAAAATCATAATGGTCTGAAAAGAGCATGTCACCATTGTACCAAAACATACAAAGGTACTCATTCATGCCAGTGTGCTCACACTCTCAGTCATACACATACACTCACACACACACTCAAGAGGTGAAACCCCACAACAACCACACTTTGTGCACACAGTCAAGTGTTCAACCAAGGCTGGTGATGTTGGAGCGACCACCGGGGGGTGCTACAATACGGTGGCCAGACCGACGAGGGATGTTGTCATCAGTCTGTGCACCTGAAATGAAGACAAAATTAAAATATTTGATTTATTTACTTAAATATTAGAGATCTATTTAGTTCAGAACCTCTGTAGCATTCATAAAAGGTCTTGTAATGCACCTAGATATTTATGTTTCCATTTAACACATTAAAAGCATCAAAGGAATCACTGGAATCACTGGATGATTTCTGTTACCTGATAGGCTGAAGTTGGACTGGTGAAGATTGCGTATTGGTGGTGGTTGGTGAGAGGTGGGTGAAGTTTTGGCCGACGGAGCAGGAGTGATATATTTGGGGGTAGGGACCGCATCATACACAGGGCCATCATACATCCCACGGGTAACGCCCTGCTTGCCCTTCACCTGGACAGAAAACACACAGAGACCAAACACAAAGCTAACCTACTAGTCATTCTTTCAGAAACAAAATGGCCTCTAACCCACCAGTCACCATAATACATGACTAATTTGCTCATTTGTTTTGCTGGAATCAGCTGCTGTGGAAATGATGATAGAATGTAATGTTCTGTGAAATTTATTTAGCAAAATCAGCAGCATAATACTTTGTTTTCATAACTTGACCTATAGTTACCTTAAAGCTTCTGACCAAATGTGAAGCTACATTCTTGCCTCAGTTTTCCTACCAACAATGCACAACAAAAATTAGAGCATGACAAGTGACGATTGTCTGCTGGCATTTATGATGTGGTTTCTTTTTTGGGGTGTCTATGATACTTTTTACCTTGTCCACTTTTAAAAGAAATGTTGTTGTATGATTACATTTTCTAGATTTTTTATTCCTATTTTTCTAATATTTCTCAGACAATGAATGCCTATCTCCATCTTTAAAAAAGGCTGGTCTGTAAAAACACCAGGGACAACAATGGAAATCATTCAATGCCTGACAAAGTTTGATATGTTGTATTTCATAAATATGTTCAAATGTTGCGAATAAACCAAACCAAATTAAACTGACAATTATTCATCATTGTTTTTACAGGTATTTTTAAAGTACTTTTGAAGACAATTAAGAAAAGCAATAGTGCAACTATAGGGAAACTATCACTGGAGGTTGCCTGCTCGTCTAATCTTTTAATGGAAAATATATTTTCATTTTTAATACTACTGCAGAAATGTCTTTAAAATCATCTGTGTTCTGTACCTGGTTCCTGAACTTAACGCGCTGGTAAGCGTGGTCTGGGAAGTGCTTGCGGGGAATGAATCGACCGGTACCCTGCTGAACCTGCAGCTGGCCCTCCTCATAAACCACCCGACCTTGACTCAACACCAGCACTGGACCCCCACGGCACTCCAGACCCTCAAAGATGTTGTATTCTGAAGCCTGTGTGGAGAGGGATAAAGCATACAAGACAAAGAATGTGGAATAAAACAGACTGAAAAGGGAGATATCTTTCATTTCCCCCCACCATTTAGAACACTGATACCCTACACTGTCTCAGCCCACTGTGCTATTTCAGCAAGCATTGTATCAGAAGGCTTAATGCATGCAGTAAAATGCAGCAGTTCCCCCAGAAGATGGGGGATGAATAAGTGAGAGGCTTGGGGCATATAGGAGAAGCGACAGTGTAATACAGGGGGATGGGCAGAGAAATGGTAGCACAGAATGGGTGAGGGGTGAAGGGGGATTATAACCTAAAGCCGGCACCAGTCTGGATTAGGGTCTTTGAGAGTGGCAGAGCAGACTGAATACATTAACCACTGTCTGATATCTTCACTGCATTGTGTCACAATACTCAAGGCACATTTTCACCTCCTAGGCCATATTATTCTGATACTACCACACATATTCAATTTGGCATCGTACTGCTCACAGCAATGCCAGGTTTGATTTGAATATTATATTCCAACTTAAAAGTACAGTTCAGGTTTCTCCTCACCTCCTGTGATCTTTCTCTTGGTTTTGATCCTATTTCACACTCTACCATCTCCCATATGAAACCCTCTCTCCTGCCTCCTGTCCTTTATGTGCTTCTGCTCCTTCAACTGATGCAGTATTTGAAGATCAGTTTAGTTGTCAGAGCACCAGTTTAATTACCCTTCCTTGTATTCTATTCAACAGTTTATCCATCCTCCCTTTCTTTTAACATCTTTCCATTTTCATTTGCTCTCACCGACTGCTGGAGTTTGGCAGTGATGGTTTTGACGCTGTCAGGGTCCCAGATGACAATGTCAGCGTCAGAGCCCACCGCTATCCGGCCTTTGCGTGGGTACAGGTTGAAGATTTTAGCAGCGTTGGTAGATGTGACTGCCACAAACTGATTTTCATCCATCTTCCCCATGGCCTAAGAGACATAGAAATGGATGTTTAGAGTGGTAGACAAAACTCCCAGTCACAGCTACACAAAGACACAAACACACACACACATGTCCTCATTGCTCACCACGGTCTTGTCCCAGACGAAACCCATTCTCTCTTCCACTCCGTTGGTTCCCTCTGGGATCAGGGTAAAGTCATCTTTACCGATTGCTTTCTGGGAAGTGCTGTATGTGCAGTGAGCGCTGCCCACCACCTGGAGGTCCCCACTATATCAAGGCAACACAATGATGTGAAATCAACAGCATACCCTCAACACTACACTGATTAAATGTTATATTTTTCCCTGTAGAGTTTTGAAATTTGTGATCACTTAAGGGACATTTGGCTGCAAAAATCAGTTAAAGACAATATTCACGTTCAAGCA
This sequence comes from Maccullochella peelii, assembly GCA_002120245.1. NCBI lineage: Eukaryota > Metazoa > Chordata > Actinopteri > Centrarchiformes > Percichthyidae > Maccullochella > Maccullochella peelii. Next base: position 91,667 of record LKNJ01001290.1, on the reverse strand, counting down.
ATCACGATAAACACAAAGACACACATTTAGTACTGTTAGCCACCAGGTGTCCTCACTGAGTATGTGAGTTAAAGTACAAGTCATGTAGTGGCCTGGGGCAGAAAAACCAGCCAGAATGGTGCAACGCAGCTGCAATACCAGTCCCTAAGCCATAACTAGATCACATCACAAAGATAGGTTGCATTATCAAAAAACAATCAACATATATACTCACTTTACCCCTGATCATACAAGAGGCTGAATTTGACTGTTAAAGAGCTATCATTAGTATAATTTCTCATGTAAGGCCTTTTATTCATTTGTTAATTACAGTGATTACTTCTTGATAGTGAGCTGTGGGATCACCGCCCCAATGCCACAAGAGTGCTTATTAAGGAAGTAATAGGCCTCACTGAAATGTGAGAAAAAGTGTTGTTCTTTTGTTCGCGTCTCTGAAAAAGAACCTAAAAATACACCCTGTCGCTTCAGCAGAAGCTCAAATACAGCAGCAGTATCACACCACCGGTGTGACAGCACGGACCCGCCCTGAGAAGCTGGAGTTGCAGATGAAGAGTGGAGGAGGAGTGAGGAGGAGGAGGAGAAAGGCAGTTGGTAGCCAAGGCAACAGATGATGAAGGATTCTAGTTCCTCTGCTATTTATGGAATCGAGGACAGTCAAAAGTGTACAGCAGGATGTTCTCTGCATTGTGTAGCATGTGTATATGTTTAGTCTGGGGCACTTCATTCCTCTCTGTAATACTGAATTACAACTTAACCTTAATACATTAATGACAGTTTACACTATTATACTTTATACAGACATTTAAACAGTTAAAGTGGCTAGCAAGTTATTATACAGTCCTTTATCCATTATTAAGTTTCTCCTTCTCCTCATACATACACCTTCACCTTCCCTCCATATGTTTTTTTTCTTTTTCACTGAAGCTGGTCTGACATTGTGCATTACACTAGCAGCTGTTTGTGGCATGAATACCAAACAATATCTAAGGGCAAATAGTAAGAGTTAGATCCTTGTAGGTGTCTCCTTTGGTGTCATCCAGCTGATTTGCATTTGACTTTCTGCAGAGGTTATAGCTAAATTAAGCACATTGTCTGCCTTCACTCTGTATTAATTAGAAACGCTCTGAAATGTTCTAGTATTCAGGAAATATACTGTAGGCTACATATTTTGTCAGGCTTCTCAGAGCATTATCATCACATACTGTAAAACACTGGGGCCTTGCATTAAAAGGAGACTGAGTGCATTTACTTAGTTTGCATCCATTGCTGAAAAGGTTTAACACGTACCAAGCCAGCAATGTGTGGAGGTGGTCTGGGGTTGTGGGGTCAGGACTCAAAGGTGGAGAGGTCACATAAGCAGCCGCTTTGGCCCAGTTCTTGCTCCAATAGTGAGAGCCGTCAGTGGCCAGGCTCGCTGTAATTGGCTCCCCAAACACTACAGAACCTGGATTAGAAGATAGTGGGTCAGTGAAGGTCAGGATGTGAGAAGAAGATGTTCATAAACACTGGAAGATCAAACAATTGAGAACCTGATGAGTAAAAGAAATTGAGTGAAAAAATAAAAGAGCTGCTGACCTTTCCTACGGGCCTGGGCGATAGTGTCGGCTGCACTCTTGCTCATCACCTTGGTGATGTAGACAGGACAGTTCACACGGTTACCAAGAGTGATGGCGCGGAACACTGCCTCAGCCTCCAGCTGTGTTTAAAGGAAGTAAAGAACACATTGTAACCTATGGATGGGTGGATGGATGGATGGATGGATGGATGGATAATGACTTATACAAAAATGACCCTAACCTCTTCAGGACGACTCAGAGGATGGCCTTCAGGTCCGGTGATTCCCATTTCGAGGATTTTTCTCTGTTCCTAAAACACAAATTAAACAATTTCATAATAATCTTAATACCCACTACAATAACTGTCAGCATTACATACAGTACTTGTCAAATCATGTTTTACCCACGCCTTTGCTTGGCTGTAAAATGAAAATCTCATGGTCTGTCATGCTATCAAAGAAAATAAAGTGTGCATTGTAATCATAGAATGCCAATGCACTGTGGGCAGCTTTTGCTGGCTGCAGTTGTTGTGTTCCTGACAGCGCTGTCTGGAGAACAGCATAATTGGGATGATAACCAGACCCACACCCCCTCACTTTTTTTTGGTTTCATTGTTTGATCCCAAGGGAGTTAGTACTTCTAAAGATTTTTCATCAACCATCTCTCTAGTTCCATTACAGTTAGGTTAACAAGTTCACTCATCACCCTCATTTATCTTCACAATCGTCATGGTTTTTGCCATAATCATTCCCCTAATCAAGACCATCATCTCCATGACCACGACTACCACTTTTCATCACTCCTGTCAGTATTATCAGCACCTTCACCCTCACGATCTTAATCACCATACTAATGATCATTATCATCATCATTAGTATAACAACGGTACAGCAATGGTGGCAGCATTAATCCTCTCTCTCGCTCTCTCTGAGAGCTGGGGAGTTATGTCACAAGAATATCTCTCAAATGCAGTGGAGCTTGCATAAAGGTAAAATACTGGCCATGATTTAGTTATGCCATTATACAGTATTTATTATATACTGTGTCTGGGGGCTGACAAAAGACATTGACAGGTTGTGATGGTGTTACAAGAGGTATGGGCTGCCTGTTGCCACTAAGAGACAAAAATAGAGGAGGTTATGTAGCACCTACCTGAGCAATCAGGTCTCCATTTTCAGCATGAACCAACACCACAGCACCCAGCTGCTTCAGGAAGGAGAAAGCCTCATACAGCTAAGGGAGGGATGAGTCCAAAGAACAAAACAGGGATTAATAGTGAAAGGAAAGAGCAGAAGGTCACAGATTTACATGAGGAAATTAGTCATTAGTGTGTTCGTGCAGACTTAGTGATTACTGCAATTAGTGATTATGAAACATACCTGAGAATCTGACATCTGGTACACATTCTTATAAGCCATGTACACTTGGAAGGAGTTGATACCTGACAACAGTGGAAACGATGAATGTGTTCATGACAAGAAGGTAATAAAGGGAAACTCAGCAGCAAGGATAACAAATTGTGTGAGTGTAGCCAAAATAATGTATCATGAAATGCAATAAATAAAGTGAAGTTGAGGGGCAAACTTCAAGTTGCAAAATATAGGAAACTGATCTACAACTTCGTCAGACGTACAAAGCAGAGCATGTTTATGTCTAGCATCTGAGCCAAGAATTACTCTCAACTTTATTTCTGAAAGAAATTGGTCATACAAGCAGCTGCCATGGCTCGGGTTACTGCATTATGTTGTAGCAGCCCCAAAAGAAAAGTGATTTTTTACTTAAAACAGATTACAAGCAAAATTTATACACTGCCACCATGACAGCACCGTAGTGAGAACAATGGATTTACGCTGTGCCATCACTATAAGAGGATTCAACGCTCAGCCAAATTGTTTCTAAATCTGTCCCTATTGCTCTTGTGAAATGGGTCCAAAATACGGATGAACATGGAACTGAAACAAGAACTACAGCAATCACCACAGCTCTGAAATATTATGTAAAAATTAACTAAAAACTGATGTACCTTTCTCGTGCACCAGCAGCTCCAACTCATCTTTTACAGTCTCATTCCACTGGGGGATGTCTACATGCAGAGAGTAATCGCAACATGCCTTCTTATCTGCAGCCTCCTGCCAGCACTCAAACGCCTCCAGCAGACTGTCCCCAGGCTGGGGGGTCACATGGTCAACTGAAAGGTGGGAGGGGTCAAAGGTTAATATGAAAAGAGTGTGACCAATATTTTTATATATTTTTATTTAAAACTTGAATGTGGGTACAGTATGTACTGTGGCTGCATATGTGCTGCCTGTGTTTAGGCATCCACACTCACTGATCATGGTGGTGCCCCCAGCAAGTGCAGCCTTGGTGCCCTGGAGGAAATCATCAACAGGCTGCGTGTCCAGGTAAGGCTTCATAAGACAGGTGTTGACATCTATCCCCCCTGGTATCACCATGTGGCCATTAGCCTCGATCACCTTGACATCCCCCGGTACAACCAGATTCTCCCCCACCTGCCTACCATGGATCAGATACATGTAGAGACAAAGGGGTGGGTGAAAGCAAGCAGGAACGAGGAGGTGCAGAGATGGCGGGAAAAGATGTAGTGCAGGAAAATATATGGGTGTGGATGAAAAGGGGTTGTGGAGGATGAGGAGATGGAAAAGTGGAAAAGGAATAAAGGGAATAAAGAAGTGAAATCATTATTGACTGCAAAACATTCAGAATACTCAAATTTATATTTTCATGCCTCTGCAGTTCTTTGACATAATTAGCTCCTTATATACGCACTTGATGAGCCCATCCTCAATGTAGACATCTGCATAGAGAGACCGGTCATCATTTACCACCCGCCCTCCTTTGATCAACAGCCTTTCACTCTGCAGGGGAGTAGCACAAGGGGGGGGGGGGG
>LKNJ01001290.1:0-87138 GCA_002120245.1 Maccullochella peelii | reverse complement strand
CAAGGGGGGGGGGGGGTGTACAGGAGGGGCTGAATTCAAACCTGACATTTTGATATATTGCACAATCAGTTATGTAATTCATGACCATATAGCAATATTATTACACAGTGCAGTGGATGAGGGTGGAAAGCAATGCACATGCTGTGCATGGGTGGGGTCTCTCAAAAGCTAATATTAGTGCTCTCTTATTTGCATTAATTGTATGTAGGATGAGATCAGAAGTACAATCAAAAACTGAATATTTAGAAGCAGTGTAGCAGTGTTAAACAAGCAGGCTTTTTTCAGACTACCATGCTCCACACCCTCTACCACCATGGAGGGTGCCTGGCAACAGCATTTGGAAGAAGTCATATTTCCATGGTAACCAGTGATCATCCATGGTTGGAGATGACGGAGCTGACAGCCCTGCTGAATTCTCATCTTCTTTAGCCAATAAGGATGCTACAAAAGGGAGAATGTAAATACAGTCTGATGCTTATTTTCTGTCTCCACCATGAACTTTAATGCTTAGTTAGCCTACATTAATTTCTTTCTACATAATGCATGCTTTACATAACTGAAAAGGGATGCATCATTGCACAAATCTAGTCTCACACCTTTGTTTTGTTTTACGCCATTATTTCCTGTGCGACTCCTGGTTCGACCGTCACGTCAACCGAGTTAATCAATCTGACAGGCGGCGAGATTACACAACACTGTCCAACCGTGAGCGAGAGTACGCGCGACACACAGACATTGAGAATTGTCACTTCTCTGTCTTGGGTATGTTGCAGGAGAAACAGTAGAGGGACCTTCTGCTCTTTGCCACCTCACTAAGAATTTAATCCCTTCTCTGCAGGCATGGGCAGCAGGGATTTGCATACAAGCGGAGAGCTTCTCCGGTCAACGCCGCTGACAAGGCCGGGTCTCTTACCGTCAGATGGGGGATGCAGTTCTTCCCGTCGTAACTGGACCCAGACATGCTGTCTCAGTCGCTCTGGCCCCTGGCAGTCAAGTCAGAAGCGGGTTGTGATGACTCCGGCGCCCTGCGCTGCGCTCTGCGCCCCTTTGTCTCCCCCCGATGTGTGTTAGTTATTGCTTCCGTGTGTGAGAGTGGGAGAACGACGAATCCGCCGCCGTACGGCTGCGTCGGGATGCGTGTAGCGTGCACAGTGAACGACAGGTGACCGTTCTGTGCGTGCGCGAGTGCGAAAAGCGAGCGTCTGCCCGACAAAAAAAAGACGCCTCACACCCCCTACACGTGCACACATAACAACTCACGTGAGAGCACAAAAACAATAGGCCTACGGAGGGATGCTGTCTGTCGCTGTCCAATTCAGCACCACAGACTGAGATGAGCCTCATTGTATTTTGTTTGAGCTACGGAGACGTAAAACAAAATGGCCAAACTGCAATGCAGCACAAAAGTTCATCATTTATGCAGATTGAGGCATTTGTCTGAGAATAATATCTCCTGAGGGGTTAGAAATCAATAAGGCGACAATCAATAAAGCAACACAACACTAAAAGATCATTATTATTAATGATAATATTAACATTATTCAAATAGACTGTTTACGCTTCAGTCGTTAAAACTAATTATTGATCTTTCTCTAGTCTATGTGCGTTTATGTTGCTGCACTTAATGTATTATATTTATCGGGAAGCCTGTTCATGCATATGAGGATTTCAACCAAAAAGCCAGACAGAGAGAAAATCGTCTGTCCTACCTTCCCATTTGGGCTTTCCTTCTCCGATGAATATCTAACCTCAACACCGGGGTGTCCGTCGTCTCTCTCCCCGGGCGAGTTGGTCAGTGACCCCTCCCGGGCCTCGCTGGGCGTCTTGCAGATGGGGTCACCTGTGTCCAAGAGCCTCTCCCGGCTCCCGCTTCTCGGGGTGCGGCTCCCTTTCCTCCCCACCGCGTAGTTATCGAAGTCTATGGTCTTGCTTTCAAACGCCCCCTCCACGGAGCTGAACATCCCGTAGCTTTTCCTCTGGTTCGGCCCGGTGGTGATCGGGCCCGCCAGATAGACCGGTAGCTCATCCTCCCGGTTCCACTGCCTTCTGCAGTCAGACATTGTGGCTTCCACTGCAGACGGAGACTTCCCCCAATCTGAAACGATGGAGACAGGAGCCTCGCTTGCTTCACGTCTAACCGGGTCACGGACAGCCCCGCCTCTCAAGCGGGCTCTGATGCTGTGAACTGTGAAAAGCTGCTCTCTCCAGGCTACCTAAGAATGCTGCCTCATCTCTCTCTCTCTCTCTCTCTCTCTCTCTCTCTGCCTCTCTCTCTCGCACACATACACACACACATAAACAAGTGAAATGATGCAGTGCTCCAGTTTTAATAGGAGGAGTTTTGAGTATGAACTAGTTTTAATATGAAGAGCCTAGACCACACGTTCAAACATAGACACACATAAAAGGAGAGCAAGTCTCTCCACCATCCCTCTCTCTTTTCTTTTAATGTGGGGGCTGTGCGTGAGCAGATCACACCATCAGCGGATTAAACCAGCACGTGTCATCTTTTAACCCACATCTGGAGGAATAGACAGTTTGTTAACTGTTTTGTCTGTGTGTGTGTCTAGGGGGGGGGGGTCTATTGCTAGACACTAGCCTTGAGTGCAACCTCTGCAGGCTGCAGCAGGTGCTTTCATCTCCACTGGGTTTCCGAAACCAGTGACCTGTATGCTCATGGGATGTTTGCTGATGTGAGGCGACAGTGAGAGCTGAAGTCTTGTTCCAGGCAGGAACAGACTGTCCTTCTCATGGCCCATGAGGATACTGGGAGAGGGCGAAAGACAGAGAGAGAGAGAGAGAGAGAGAGAGAGAGAGAGAGAGAGAGAGAGAGAGAGAGAGAGAGAGAGACTGGAAGCTGTCTTTTCAGTAGGCTACTCGCACAGGTGGACAGCTCCCAGAGGAACAATGCACCAAACATGAAACACACAGCAACGACACAGGGAGCCTATTGGAATGCATTGCAATGCACACGGGTTTGTTGCCTCTCAGTGCACGTGTATAAACACAGTTTTGGCACTCTGTAGAATACATGTATCTATATACCACATATCTGGAAGCAGGCCTATAGCCTATATAACACGTCATTTGATTCTTATTATTAGGTAACTTGATAATAAGGGTACAAATCGTATGTTTCAGTAATACATAACTAATGCATGCCTCATGATGATCAAATGCATGAATTAATGCAGGATGCAGCACACATTCATATTGCTCACCGTTATGAAAAAAGATTAAGTTACGGTTATGAGTTAATGGATCATCGATCATCACCCCACCGTTACTTCACCTTAATTTATTTGCCACCAAATTTGCTGAAATTATGTTCTCATTGAAATGAAGCTGTTTTAAATCAAACTGGTGGTCAGATGATAAAAACAGCTTAGTATTGGAATATTATTTAATGTATAAAGTAATTGAGTTAACATGCATTCATTGATTAACCCTTATTATAAAGTGTTACCTTATTATTAGGCCGCTGCCTCTCCCCACATCAGTGGTCTGTCTTGTTGCCGACTGGTGCCATATGGAAGAAAGTCAGAAGGCCTACTCTTAATCTTAACCTGGAACCCTATAATCTACTTCAATTGTGCGACCATTCAGTTGAAATAACGACAAGTGCAGCCATATCTTATTGGACATGAATTGTCCATTATTGTCTTTTGTTTTTTATGTGTTTGTTATCTTATTTATTTATGTTATTTTTGAATGCAAAAATAGACTCATTCACTGCTTTACGAAGCAAGGAGGCGCTAATAACCAATCATAAGTTGGCCATTTGATGGGCATTTGCTTCTCCCTATTAGGAGCGAGTTTCTTTCAAGAGGGCAGGCTATAAAGTTGTGGTGTTGTTATAGACCAGACACGTGAGAGTTTGACCACTGTCAGTGTGAGTCTCTGGTTTCGCGGAGCTGTGTGGAGTGGATCTCAGCATGGACTACAGACACAACTTTTAAATTCAGGAGGACAATTAACCTTTTATCCTGAAGATTAAGAAATCGGCTCATTTATCCACCAAGTAAGGTTTATTTATGTTGTTTCACTCACAGGTTCATTTAGCCTACTTGACTTGAAGTGTTCCTCGCACATTCAGTGCATGTGCTGGACGAAGCAAAGTTCTGATGCGAAGCTACGACGCTGAATAATTACAGTAATCCCAACGTAAAAACTGCTTTTACCCCTCCATATCTTCCTCTCAAAGTTTAAATATTAGGTTAACAGAATGTTCCTGGGTTTTTTGTCACTTTGTTTTTCTTAATTGCATGTTATTGCAGCAGATATTCTATAATATTATCCTGTTTCTTCTTTCACAATGTTCACCCACATTATGTAGAAGAGGGTTTTACTGATGTTTGTGTCCCTGTCAAAACTCTTCTTGGGAAGGTGTCATATTTTAGGTGTAAAATATCCAGAGGAAAGGGCCCTCCAAGTGTCTTCACTTATGACTCACTGTATTAGAAATTACCTCGATTATTTTGCAGCAGTGTACGGTTGTCAATAGTTACATGATAAATTACTTACACTCACACTCTTTTTTTAATTCCAGGAAATATGGAGAAGGATTTCTCATCAACCCCAACTGCTGTCAACACCCAGGGGTCATGCCCTGTCCTGGATGGACCCTCTCTTCCCTCCCCCATACAGATTCCTCCTTCACTCGTCTCCAATAACCCCTCTGCTGCTCCCTCTCACCCCGCCAAATCGCCATCCTCCACAGAAATCACTACGGAACCCAGAAAATTATCTTATTCCTCCGCTCACACCATCTCTAAACCAATGGATTCCCCTTCTCCTTTAGAGGGGTCAAAGCCCTTAACTCCTGCTGCATCCTCTAAATCCACATCTAAAACTGTTTTCAATAAACCCCACTTTCCTGCTCCAAACAAAACACCAGTTGTTACAACCCCTCAAATCCCCAAAAGTTCTTCTTCTTCCAACCTCACACCTGCCTCTTCTACATCAGCTAGCTTGGCCTGTAACACTCCAACAGATTCCCCTACTTCTTCCTCCCCTACTGCTTCCACTATGGCTCCTGCAACTTCTTCCTACACCCCCATGAAACGCACCTTCGCCTCCATGGCCAAGCGGGTGATAATACAAGAAAGACTTAGGAAAGCTGAGGAGGATGCCAATGATGAAGACAATGGTAAGAACGCCTTTCTTTTGAGTTTGGGATTAAATGACACATTGTGAGTTTTAATGGCCCTGAGAGCTGATGGACCCATCACTGTGTTGAGGTAATAAACCTTGTGCTATGTTTTGGAATGTCTTTCCATTATGTAGCAGAGTAACCCTGCCGTTGGACAAACATCTCTCTGGGAACATGAAGACGAGTAGTTTTGCAGCAACTTGCCTTCCCTTTTGCAATCATGCAACACATACAGTACCTTGGTGAACCTTTTAGTCATGCTAGCAGCAAGGCTCTTGGGATGGCAATGTTGGCCTGATGGTCAGTCAGTCACCACTTTGGTCCAAACTGAAATATCTCAACAACTGTGAGATGGATTGCCATGAAGTTTTGTATAGACATTCATGGTTCCCAGAGGATGGATCCTAATGACTTTGGTGATCCCTGACTTTTCATCTAGCACCACCATGAGGTTCACATTTGTGGTTTTGAGTCAATTCCATGCCACGGTGCACAAACTCATGTCCTCCACAGGATCAATTGATAAAACTTTGGTGGTCCTTTTGGTGACCATTTTTTATGACTAAATACCTGCAAAACGAATGACATTGCCATCAGTCTCAGCTGCATGTGCTAATGAGTAAATGTTAGCATGCTAACATGCTAAACTAAGATGGTGAACATGGTAAATATTATACCTGCTAAGCAACATGTTAGCATTTAGCTCAAAGCACTGCCATGCCTAAGTACAGTCTCACATAGCCGCTAGCATGGCTAGCCTCTTTTTCGTGTTGAAACTGAACATGCTTAAGCTCTGTTGCTATATAGTAACCTTTTGTCAGCAATATACAGTATGAACCAATTCTTTGCATTTTGCAATTACTTAAAAAAAAAACATAGGTTTATTTTTTAATAAATATTTTAGAGAAACTGATATTATTAATTACTCATTTAAACTTTGTGATATTTCACCATCATTATATTTCAGACCTGCTGGAAGTGAAACCAACAAACTGGTTGCAATAGTAACAGATTTTGCTGTGCATGAGAGACTGACATTTGAAATAAGGCTACAGGCGAAGAAACTGAACTCCTTTGCTTAAAAGACACTGGGGAGACAGTAACTGTTATGAGCCTTTATGCAACTGACAAGCATTGGTGTGACACAGGAGGTGGGCACGGTGCTGACGAAGCTCTGGGGTCTTGTCACAGGATATCTGCATGGACAGACAGATGCGCAGACATGTTTAAAATGCTCACACTCTCACATCTACTCCACCTCTGACTTCTTGTTATTCTCATGTTACGAGATATATGTCAGATGGGATTTGTTCATCGCTGGCTGTGAACACAGTATGTATAAAAATCAGCACAGTTACTGCTCCTTCAATAAAGTTACACCGCTGTACAAGTTTGGAAGCGAAAGTATTATGTATTGATTCAGAGAGTAGTTTTTGATTGATCGAGATGGATATGTATACATTTAAGGTATCTCCTGTCGTCTCCTCCAGATGAAGAACCAGAGGAAGATTTGTCCATGGAGCAGATGGAAGAGAAGGCCAAAGCTGGTGATGCCAGAGCTCAGACCAGAGTGAGTGAAAGCACATGCACACAGTCTGGTACTTGGCATTGTTTTCAGTCCTGCTGGTTGACTCAGTCTAGTTGTGAGCATGTGTCTATTTTTGGCCACTTGGAAGATGATCCCAGGCTTTCAATATGATACACCAAGATATTGTCACACGTACAAATCATTATGAACACTATTACAGTTTATTGTGGCACTGCACTTCTCCACTTCTCTGTACTTCGCATTCTCTACCAACACGTGGTAGAGAATGTAAAGCAAATGTAAAAAGAGGTACTGGCAGAAGAAAAAGGGGGGCTGGAGGTGGAAGATGAGCCCAGACTATGCATTTAACCCTCCAGCTCTGAGTGGGTAAATTCCTAAGTGGTTGGTTATGTGACTTGAACTTTCTCATGCTTTATGTTATGTATTTGCACATACAAAGCCCCCAAATAAACATGGGTGTGCATGTAAGTGAACATGTCAAAACATGTGACCACATCAGTACAGAGGCTGGATACACATGCAGTGAGGAATGGGTCAGACACTCCAGTGATCTCTCATTTAACATAATAGACAAGCTATACATCATAATAGAGATACTATACACCTACAGCTTAAACACAAGTCATAAATGGGGAATCAGTGGTTATTGTTACTGTATAAGTTGTTTATATTTACATTATTAGTAGTAGAATTTAGATGCTTTGGCAACACTGTGAATTTAAAATGCATGCTAGTAAAGCAGGTTTATGAGATTATATTATATCTAACATAGACATAGACAGGAATATATTAATGCAGAGCCACTTAAGGATTAAGAGCCAGTTCTAAAATGCAAGACATCTTATCCCCCAACAAATATACACATTTGACAACTGTGAGAGTTATGAAATGAAGTTAAGATTAGAAAACAGTCACTTGATATGCCACTGGGGCCCCTGCTACCCTTTTAAATTACTGAAACACTGATGACCACAGGAACAGGCAATTATGGGATCTGTCGTCAGTCAACAGTTTTGATCGGAACTACTTTCTACCAAAGAAATACAAAACCAGTGTGCCTTCTATCCAAACTAATGGGGAAACTTGTTCTGGAAAAGTTCCTGTTGAATTTCATTTTTCAGAGCTGTGAACACCACAAACAAAATTGTGTAGCCTATTGAGTTGGAGGCAGAAACCTCAGATACAGAAAAACCTAAATACCCACGGCAAATCAAATTAAATCAAAACTACATGGGTAGATTTTTTTTTTCATTTTTGGAACTGGGGGTAAAGAAAAAAGCACTGATAGATATAAGCACACATATAAAATAGTGTAAGAGATTGTAACAATATAACATACAATAGATCTTACTGTTCAGTGTAATTGCATTAAATATCTTCACAGAATTTATGAAGCAATTATCTAAATGAATGTAATAATTCATGTCATAATGTAGATGATTTTCATGTCTAATTTCTATTAATTCACAAACTACTTTATGTTATATTATAAATATATGCATACAATACAGTACATTAAATTAAGGTGAACTTGTTGAGCGAGTGAACAAGATGAATTAATCTCCTCTCTTCTACCTCTCTTCTGTGCTTCAGCTGGGCCAGCACTACTTGATTCTTGCTGAAGAGAAGGACACAGAGCTAAATAATCGTCTGGCTGTTAATTGGCTGATTAAAGCAGCTAAACAGGGAAGAAAAGATGCAGCGAGACTACTGCAACGCTGTTGGGTCCAGAAAAAAGGTTCAAGTTATAGAATTCAACACATGCATGTGTGTGTTTGTGTATTTGTGCTTGTAGTTCCTCAACTGTTTCTTATCTGTCATCCTCTACCAGGAATCACTCCAGAGAATGAGGGTGACATGCGAAAGCTATCGACAGAGAGTAAGTTTGAGCTGGCAGTACGTAAAGCAGCCATGATGATGTACTGGAAACTCAACCCAGAGAGGAAGGAGAAGGTGGCTGTGGCTGAGATGCTGGAAAATGTCAGCCATGTCAGTGCAGTGCAGGGTAGGATGCACACACACAATCGCAGTGGATGAGGTGGATAAGAACACCATCAACACCATCTCAATTTAATTTTTTTGAATTGTGACAACAATCCTGCCTGATGTACTACAGACTGCCCAGAATGCTGTAGCATATTGTTATATCATATGATGGCTGCCATTGCTGTTAATTATATCATATATTCCCCTTTGTATATTTCTGTATTTGCAGCTGTCATGGTGAAGAATATCACATTACATGCAGGCCACCAGTGATATGTTTGTAACTCACTGATGTTGTGGTCATTCCCCACCAATAGGTGGCACTGCAAGCAGGATTCCTGGCCCAACCTCAGGCCAGACCCAGAAAGTACTGGAGAACATGGTCAGCAATGAGTGTAAGTATCCAGACAGAGACAGAGAGAGAGAGAGAGAGAGAGAGAAACAGAGAATATAATGTGTCCTCTTGTATAACTGCCTGCTTTGTGTCCTCTCAGCCACACAGTTGGTTGACCTGGATGACTTTGTTGAGATGACTAAAAAGTATGCACAAGGTATTGTCCCCTCTGCCCAAAATGGCAGTCACGTCACAGCCAAGACTGAAGGCCTTACACCTCATGACAGTGGTGGGGAGGTAAAAGACCCAGCACAAATGATCTGCCATCATAAATATGACTGATGTACTTTTATTTTTAACTATAAACTATTCAGACGTGTGTGTGTGTGTGTGTGTGTGTGTGTGTGTGTGTGTTTGTGTGCATGCGATTGTGTTTTAAAGCTCAAGGCTGAGCTGGTCCCATCAGGATACAAGAAGACCCACAGAGGTTCTTGGGGTTTTGGCCGAAGTGGGATAATGCTGGACTCTGAGCAGACTGGGGCCATTAAAAAAGCCATGGACATGAAATCACGCTTAATGGTGTCTTAATCATATCTAGTATTACAATTAATTCTGGTTTTGTATATTCCTTGAATTACCCTTTGTTAAATATCTGTCAAATGTGTATTGTTGTGGATGTTTTTACTCTTGTTAAATCAGTCATTCTTTATTCTCTTTTATGGTTTTTATGTTTGTTTCTCTGGTCTCTCTTTATATCTTTATACCTTCACTTCAGACGCTGCAGTACCCACTGCAAGCCATTGTTGAAATGAAAGAGCACCTGGTCGACTGGGCGTCGCGGGCCGGTGTCCAGTGGCTGAGCACAATCATCCCCACGCAACACGTCAACGCACTTATTTTCTTCTTCATCATCAGCAACCTGACAGTTGACTTGTTTGCTTTTGTCATCCCTTTGCTTGTCTTCTACCTCTCCTTCATCTCCATGATCATCTGCACACTGCGTGTTTTCCAGAGCAGCAAGGTGAGTGTAGTTGCAGATTCTGTTTCTGTTCTCAGAAATTAAAACACTGCATAGGTTTTCAGTGCAAAAACTATGTCACTACATTTTCCATTTGTCTTCCCCTCTTTTCACAAACTGTGCCAGTGAGAAACTCATATAGTCAAGTCATATAGTCATTTTCCTTACTGTCATAAAGCACATACATTTTACATGAAATCTGATCTGGCGGCTCAAAATTGGCAGTAATGGTGGCAATGATTTATGGATGTTGCACATACTGTGCTTGAATATTTAAAAATCCATCTTATTTTTAACTCTCAGCAATGTCTTTCTTCCTTTGACCTCACATCCTTCCTTCTCTTTTTTTTTTTTCACAGACTTGGGAGAACTTCAGAGCCCTGACATCTCTGCTGACACGTTTCGAACCTGGCCTGGATGTGGAGCAGGCAGAGACCAACTTTGGCTGGAACAACCTAGAACCGTACCTCTATTTTATTGTGTCCGTTTTCTTCGTCATTTTCTCCTTCCCTGTAGCTGACAAGGGCTGGATCCCCTGTTCTGAGCTCTCCACTGTGGCCATCTTCTTTACTGCTGTCAGCTACAAGAGTCTCAGCCCCACCGCTGCGATGTATGCACGCCAAGCAATGGTCATAGAGGTCAGGGGTCACACAACACTGGCATAACATATGTGATTCAATTAGCAGAATCACAGTTTTGCATGTTGTAGCCTATTAATTACAAATGGCTCAGTATGTTTACATTATTACCATCATAACTACAATCTCACATAGCATAAAGCAAGTTTGTAGATTGATTTTCTAACTTCCAGGAAGCTATTGGTATTTGTTCATTTTAATTCTGTTTTAAAATCAAGTTCCAGAGACTTGACGTTTGTAATGCATCAAAAATATTCATTGGTCCAAGATTTGGGCGTTGACATTTTCTTAAACACAAGAACTGATCCTTGTTTGCAACTGTATTACCACAGGAAGATAACATAACTTGACATTAAGTATCTGCAAGTAGATTTTCTTAGCGTACTGAAATTAAATGGCATCAAACTGTAGAAGATGTAACATCAGTCTATAAGCCAATGTCTTGCTAAAATGTTTGACGACAAAAATTTAACATACATGATCTGTATTTGATGGGCTAAAACATGCAGAAATGTGGCCTTTTAATGTTTAAAATTTTTTAATCTGACAGACTTGAATTTGAAATAAAACAGTTCTCTCAAAGTTTACCTATGTACTTTTTTTTAATGTAGGTAGCATCATCTCTGTGTTGCCTGACCCAGTTCTTGCCAGAGAACATGACAGTGCTTCGTTTACTGGGACACACTTTCGCCACACTGCCACTAGGGGAGTCAGTGGTGCTGAAGCTCAGTCTCCCCTGCCTGCTGTATGTTTACTTGTTCTGTCTGTTCTTCAGGTGAGCAGGAGCATTTGGGCCATTGGATGTGTTTGTTTGTGTAAGTGGGCTTTAAAATCCCACCCCAGCTTTATTGTGAACTGATAAGTTTTTACTCCCAAAATGATTTATTTTCTCTCCTATTCTGTCTGTTTTCATATTCAGCATGGCCAGGATGCGTGGTTTCAGGGGGACTTACTGCTTCCTGGTTCCATACCTCGTGTGCTTCATGTGGTGTGAGCTCTCGGTAGTGCTCCTCCAGAGCTCCTCTGTTGTGGGTCTAATCCGCACCTTGGTGGCCTACTTTCTCCTCCTTTTTGCCCTGCCTGTTCTGGCTTTTGGCCTTGCCACAATGCTCTTAATCCAGCTCTTCAAGTGGTTCCTTGAGCTGGAACTGACCAAGATGATTGTGACCCTCGTAGTTTGTGCGATCCCTGTCACCCTGCGGCTGTGGACACGGTTCAGCATGTCTATTCTGGATGTCTTCCGCTCACTGACCCACCGCGGCCCAGTAAAGCTGATCTTACTCTGTATCTCCATGGTGATCCTGTTCTTCTCTATCTATGTGTACCATGCGGAGGGACAGAAGGTGTACAATTCCACCCTGAGCTGGAGCCAGTACAGCCAGGCGTGCGGACCCCCTGCCTGGGAAACTAAAGGCATGGCCCAGACACAGATCTTCTGTAGCCACCTGCATGGACACAGAGTCACCTGGACTGGGCGTTTCAAGCATGTTCGTGTGGCCGAGACAGAGAACGGGGCACAGTCGGTCATCAACATGTTGCCAGTGTTCATGGGAGACTGGCTGCGCTGCTTGTATGGAGAGACGTATCCCAAATGTGAGCCAACGAATACTACAGTCGCAAACCTAACAGCTGCCAATTTGGCAGCCAGTTCCGCATCGGCTGCCGTTTCACTGCCCCTACTGCTCCGAATGCAAGAAGAGGAAGAGCTGTGTCAGACCAAGGCTCTGGCCAAACACACCTGCCATATCAAGCGCTTTGACAGCCACCGCTTTGAGGTGACGGTAGGGATGATCCGGGATAGAAGTGTGGAGGCAGAGGACCCAGCCAGGGATATAATCCTAATGGCCAGCCATGAGTTCAAGCAAGTTCTGCTAAACCTAAATCCTGGTAATATGGTGGAGTTCAGCACCAAGCTGGAGGGCCGTCTAGGAGCCAGAGCTCCAGCCTTTGAGTTGAAGGCTATCCACTGTCTGGACTGTGTTTCTTCACTGCTGACTGGAGGCAGGCAGGTGAAGATAGAGAGAGACTGGAGACGCACCACTATGAGAGCCCTGAAGTTTGCATTTGATTTTTTCTTTTCTCCCTTCCTGTCAGCAAAAATATCTGCCTGAGAAGAAAGACAACAAGACAGTGAAGCTGAAGTAATAATGGCTCACCTGACTATCCTCAGGAAGCCATGCTGTCTTTCGTCTTGTGATGTGATCATGCTACTAATGTAACTTTTAGTATTGTTTACAATTTGATCTTACGTGGATCTACAGCTCATGTTTATGTACTGAAATTTCCACAAGGTGAAAGCATCTAGGATGATTTAATACTTTTAATACTTCCTGTTAGTGCATGTGTTTACAAAGATTTTACTATTTCAGTTCATGTACCTTTAAATCAGTTCCAAAATGGTCAGACACAAACTTTGGCTTGAGACTCATTGTCACAATCGCTTTGAGCCAATTTTCAATTTCCAGTATTGTTTTAAAGAACTGGACAAAAGCCTGTAATTTGATGGTTCCTGATTATATGCAGGGAAGCTTATGTTGGGTGCTGACCATTTCTGAATGCCTAGTTGATACTGTACATTTGTTCAAAATAAAATATTATCAGAGTGAAATTTATCTTTGATAGAGCAATGTTGCAATGTTTAATATTAAGGAATTTCTTACTTGTATGGGGAATATGTTTGCATGTACAGTATGTGTGTACCTTTTGTGTGTGTATACATTAGTGCATTTTTAAATGTACATTGTGTGGTAGAATATATATTTCTGGCTTTGCTAGCCAACATGTTAGGGTTAACACTGATCCAGTTTTCTTATGTTTGCAGTGGGGCTGTTTATGGTAACAAACTTGTCAAAGTATGCTGTAGTCTCAGTTTTATTGTTTGTGTTACACACTCACACACCAAAATGCCAAAGATGTCATGGCCAATAGTGGGTCTTACTATTTATGGTGTTTGGCCAAACCATGCAACAATTTAACTTAACTAACCAAGACGGATGACTTCTAAATGTGATTTTTTAATATAAATAAACATCTCTAGTCTTCACAGTCTACATTGAGTGTTTCTCTGGAAAACAAACATGAAATCAAAACTAAATGAGCACATTAATTCCTAGAGTTTATTTTTATTTTTTTATCTGAATGTAGACAAACCAACAAAACATTGAACAGTGTTCATTCCGTAGAAATAATGTCTGTAGTGGGACTATTTGAAATGATTTGTTTTGCTACACAGTACAGAGTGCCTTGATGTCATGATAATTTAGTCTCATTTATGATTACAAAATGAAGGTCACAGTTTTTAACTTTGCCTTTGGCGCTGTCCAGTGAAAACCATGTATCTCCGCAATTTTGTGATTTGTGTTTCTTTGTGGGTTAAGAAAATTCTCCTACTTCTTATGCAGAATAAACAATTTAAAAAACAATTATTGAAATCCAATTATGTGAAAAATGCTGAAAACGGCTGTTCTTTGAGATACATGTTTTTCACAGGACAGCAACATTTTTTCTCATTAGATGATCAGCATATACACTTACAGTGCATGAAAAGCCACATATGTGAACATTATTAAATTGTAACCTCTACTTACCTGTGAATGACAATCATTGATGCCTGTATACTGTGAATTTGAGTGCCTTCTTTATTTAGTGACGGAGTTTATGGGAGTGTGTAATGATTATTAAAGTTGTGTCTTTCAAACAAAACCCTTTTGTATGGTTTTATTCAGATTCATAGTCTGAAAGTGAATTTGTAGTGATGAGAAAAAATGGTGCCCCAGTAAATACACACAGACATAAGGGATACACAAAACACTTTTTTTGTCAGATTTCACATTATTTTATTAATGCACATTCCTTTCATTCACCTCATTTGAGTTATGTTTTTTGTATTGTTAGATTTGTCTTTTTTAAAGTATGATAGATATACACGCTAGTAGCATTGAGTAATGGCAACATGCTGCTGCTGCTGTGCTCCTGAACACAAATCCTCTCACTGGTTGTATGTGGTGGTGGTGGATTTCCTTGTGGGTTGTCATCATTTCGGATTTTGCTGTGTTTCGTACACTTTGTTAAACCAATCAGTGTAAGATCGTGTCTGTATTCAACAACACTGGCGGACAGTGAAGACCAAAACATAGCAGGTGTTCCCATGAGAGAACCCCCTAGCCCACAGGCTGTAACATAAACGTATGTGAACAGTGATTTAGAAACCAAAGGAGGTGAAAAGTGAGGAGAGAGCAGACAAGTGGAACATAGATATTAACATTTTTTTTCTTTTCTTGGGATTTAAGGTTTATACAGTGAAACTGTTGATGATCCATCAGACAGAGTACTTGTCAGATTTTGCGCAAAGGGACTTGATAGTTTCCACCTCTTTGCACTGATTCTGTTACTCCACCTGCTACAGTACACATCCAGACCACTTACAATAATCCCATCAGGGCCAAGGTCACTTGAAAACAAAGCACCTCACTGTAAACAATCAAATCTTGACCAAGTCACGCTATTCAGTCCGACACAGACATCACCTTACTGCTGTACATCCTTGGCTTTCAGGGTCGTACCCCAGAGTAGCATGTGGCACTGTGAGGTATACGGTATAATGACATTTAGAACCTGTGATATGATCCGTCCACATGACATTAATGTTTTAATGTGTTTCAGCAATGTACGTAATGAGCTATTGCACTGACAATAATCTTTGACCTTCAAATACACTGGACACAAACTTACTCATCAAAACTCTGATTAGCTGAATCAGGGGCCTCCTTTATGAACAATGTGCTTAGATTTTCTTGATTGTAAGATACTTCTTCAAATTGTGCTTATGCATTATAAAATGAACATTGCTCATTTTAAATAAGCATAACACTTAACTGAAATTAAACTTTTGTCTATATTAGATTTAATCACCAATCAGCCTCAATTTCAGCATATGTGAGGGAGCTCTCATTTTCAGTATTTTACCATGTAGGTATGTAGATTTTAGAAAAGGAAATTACCATAATCCAGCAATCAAAGCCCAATTCGGGCCTAATAGACACAACAAAACAGTAAGTGTTGGTTTGTGCACAACTCACCCCTCCCTCTCTACAGCCAGCAATACCTATCTATGTACTGCTACAAGAAAAAGCCCATACATCAAGTCTTTAAGTGGAATAGTGCGATTCCGCAACCTTTTCATACATGAGATCAGAGATTCATCTGCAATGTACCAGACAAAATGTGTCTTTTACCTTTTAGCTCTCTGGAATGCTTTAAAAAAAAGAACACAGAATATTTACAGCTAACAGTAAAAAGAGTGTATACCTGTAGAAGAAGAGCTTAAAGCAGGAATACAGCTGCACTGTGTTTTTGTTAGTGCTGTTATTGCAAAGTGAATGGGGCAAAGATTATGGGTCATTTATGCGTGCAATCTCCAAGAGCACTGCTCTGAAGGAGAGGTTCAGCTGCTGTTGTCATCCAATAGAGGGAAAAAAAAAGGTTCAGGATGTTGCTGTGAAGAGCTGTACAATAACACCACTCCTAATGTTGCACAATAGTGAAAGAAACACTTAAATTTAGATGCTGGCAAAGTCATTTGGAATCTGCAATCTAATCATTTCAAGAACTTCATGTTTTGTAGCATCATTCCTTCTCCTCTCTGCTACCCAACACGCATCTTCCATTTTGTGTCAAAAGGTACCAGAGCACATCAGTGAGGAGTGCAACATTGTGTGGTCAACAGCACTGAGTCATTTTAGAAGGAGAGGTGTCCCCGCACCTCTTTTACTGCCCCTACAGTGGGGCAATTACACAAACATCTTCAAAAAGTGGGAGTAGTGGGACCAAAAACATGAGGCTGCTGGAGACATCAGTTCTCCTCAGTGTTGAACAAAAATGATTATACACTTCCTAGGGGATCAAATAAATGAACAGTCTTGTCATTTTATCATGAATCCAATCTTTTATCAACACAAACAGATGTTGCATCTCAGTATGTTGTGAAACAGCTTGGCTTTGACTTAATCTTCTCATTAAGGCTGTCTACACGCCATGCTTTCTCTAAGACATCCAAATATATCTGTGTTGCTGTTTGTGTTTCTGTGACAATCGATAAAGCACTGTGTCTGCCGCTGTCCACATTCCCATCTCTGTCACTGTGCCTGCGCCTCAGGGTTGACGCGATCCTGGAAGATGTACAGGTTGTTGGTGGCTGCTATGGCAATGATATTCTCAGATGGGTGCCAAGCCATGTGCAAGATTTTCTTGGTGAAGTCCAGGCTATCAACGCCCACATCTCCACGGCGACGCTTACCACCAGTGTACACTCGCCGGGTCCGCAGCACAGCCCGAGGCTTGCTGTTTTCTCGCCAAGCCTCCAGGGTTACACCGCGCCCCGTCTCCCTGTCAAACATCCGGAAGAAGCTGTTGTACGCCCCTGTCATGATCACACTGAGGAGAGGAGTTGAGAGGAGAGATGGACATAATGAGAAGTGAATGCAATGCAGATGGTGAAGAGAGGAAAAGCAAGGTTCAGGGTGAGGAAGTGGAAAAGAGGAAAACAAAATTGAAGGCACAGCGATTGATTTGATGTCTGCAAAGCTTGTCTCTGGGATTGATTTAAATGTCGGATAATGGCAGAGGCAGAGCATTTAGGGAATCACTGTAAGCAGAAACACACTGACACACTGTCCCCCTCCTTTGCTTCCAAATGGACATAAATATACTGTCCATCCTTTTCTCCTTTTTATCTCTGCCACTTACCTGTCTGAGCTGTTCCAAACACATTCAAACTTGTCAAAGATGCAGTCGTTTTCATAGAGGGAACACAGCTTACTCCTTAGGTATTCATGGACCTGGGGACCATGCAGACAGTCCAGCTTTAGTTTCTGGGGTAGATTCAGAATTATACATAGTGGCCCAGTGGATCGACCACATGCAGAGCACAATGACCCAAACATATAAAATTTACAATGATGAAAAATAGTAAATCCTGCAGTGTATGTTGATTAATCAAATGAATAACTGATACATTTTATTTTGTCAAGTCAAGATACATGACTAAAAGTAATTATAACTAACACATGGAAGACACACAGATTAGAAAACAGATGTGCTACCTTACCTGGTACGTCTCCACGGGGCCCTTGTCCATATTCAGGTCCCACACCTTGGCGGTGAGGTAGTCTCTCGTCAGCAGGTAGCGTCCACTGTGGCTGAACTTGACGTCCGAGACGGAGGAAATGATCTCTGAGAAGAAGGACCGGCTCCCTGGATCCTCAGGTTCCTCAAACTCTGATCAATGACAGAGTGGTACGGTGTATTTTATTGATTATTTACAAATGTAATTACAGATTTTGTTTTGTGAGACTGACATGACCTTATGCTCATTTCTATGTTGCAAAATTTTAGCGATGCAAATAAGCTCTCTAATCTCCACAACATGCTCACGTTTGGTGTGTTTGTCGCAGAGTGCGGAGGCTCTCATGTCACAGAGGCGCAGGGTGCCCTTGCTGCTGCTGTACACAAACAAGTGGCAGTGGTGAGGGTGGAACTCTGCTGATGTTATCACCTCCGTCAGATCCTCCATGTTGGCTGGTTTGATGTCCACAATATCTGAGAAAAGGGTCTGTTAGGGATTAAACACCACAGAGATAGCACCACTTTCTTGGGAGATGGCAAACAGAGCAAAGGCTTTCCAGGATAGACAAAGTAAGATAAATATGCATATGGTGTGATATATGTTAGAATATTTTTGCAGAGAAGAGTGATGAGACCCATCCACAGAGGAAGGATACCCAGGAAGCACATACACAAGAGGGCAGAGTGAGGCATGCCAACGCATTCACCCAACATCCTTTTCAGTTGCTTTTCAGTTTTAGATGATTGTTTCATTTTTCAGTACCAACATGTTCTCCATGCTCAGACCTCAATTCAAAATAACAACCCAAAAAAATGCTCCCCAACCAACCCCCAATATGCATGCACACTCTGCTCCTCTGTCTGTTCTATTTGTGGTAGTCCTGTGTGGCTCAGTAGAAAGTGCACTGCTGAGTGAATTATTTAAACTCTTCTTCCGTAGATGCCACTATGATTTTCTAGGTCAGCTTCCATTTGAATGGGAAATCACCAAATGCACCCCATCCAACACGCTACAGCCTGCCCTGAATACACACTCTGGGAGGCAGTACATGGCACGCTAATCCAAACATAGCCATGCGCTGTTTACATTAAATATAGATCCAGGATGGATTCACATGAGCAGGAGTGTAAAGTAAGTTTAGACTGTAGGTATATTTAAGGCATAGATTTAGACGTATGGTTTTGCTGTTCACAGTGGTAGTAGTAGATGGCACTGAACGGTAAAACTGACAAAGTATGCACAAAATGTGCAACACTTCATCAACACTTCATGCAATTAAGTCATGCACACTAATGCACATGTTGTTGTTTTAACATACTTTAATACAAAGATTCACTGACAAAAAATGTTATTTTGCTCAAATGAAAATGTGGTTGTCCTTAAGCAATGTAATAAGCATTGATTTAAGGTTTGGATGGATGTGAACTAAACCCCAAAATACTATTGACTAATTATTAAAGTACTATAACTTTAATCTGTAGGAAGAGGCTCAGTGACATGCACGTGGGGTTTCTGCTATACGTCTCTTCCACTCTTCTTATTTTGTTCCTTATTCCTGTTCCATAAATTGATTTTTACTCAAAAATGATCCTAGTATAATTTTCACATTGCTGCTGCAGAATTAGTTGTGATGACCCACACGGAAAATATCATAACAGTGAAAAAGATAGCTCCAGTGATCAACTTTGTACTTTTATTTAGTGAAGCTCCGGGAATTTCATACTCTGTGAAATCCGAGTTGCTTCCTCCAGTAAAAGATTACGTTACACACAAAAATCAGAGACAAACTATCGAATTATAGAAAGCAGAGAATGATGTTTATGAGCACGGTGGAATTGAAAATGAAATGTGTATGATAAACAAAATAAATCACTGTTTTAAGGATACTGAAGCTGCGATCCGTGATGCCCAAGTGCCACATATTGATGCGGAGGTCATCAGCAGACAGGTAGGTCTCCCCATCGCTGTTGACTGAGATGGAGTTAACATGGTAGGTATGTCCATTAGAGAACACTCGTCTGGGACGAACCTCTACCATCAGATCTGTAGGTTTCAGCACCGGCACCTTAGATACAGAGATAGACAGGATTAATGAAAGAGGGAAGGAAAGAAAGAGGGCGGGGGTAAGAAAAAGGGCGATAGAAGGACAACAAGGAAGACAAGAGGACAAGAGGACATGCAAGTCAGGGATCATGTGAGGGCTAGAACAAAGGCATAAAAGGCAGACACTGGGCTTTCCAACTGAATGTCAACCTCATACATACAGTACTTGACTGACCAAACTAAAGGTGTGCATGTGCAGGCTTACGTGTGTGTTTGTACGCGCACCTGCAGAGAGGTGATGGTAGAGATGTCCTTGAGCCGTCCCTCCTCATCTTTCAGGTTGTATCCTTCTGGCCTCTTGTCTCTCTCACTCACCTTCCACAGTTTAATGGTCTTATCTGTGACAGGCAGGAAGATTTTCACATCACCAGAAGTTGATTAAGTTCAGAGAAAGCTGACAATAAATACCACAGCCTTCACGTCAACAGTCAGTGTAGAAGAGACCTGATAATGATTTCTTCTTCATATGGCCAGTTTCTGGGGCAATCCAGACGAGTCTTTAGTTTAAAAATTGTACTTTAGGGAAGAAAACTATTATACAAATTGAGCTACACTTCTTCAAAATATATTTCCTGTCTCACAGATTTCAGGGAAATTAAGTCTGGCAGGTTGGACCCCACAAATGGTAAAATGGACTTCACTTATATAGCTCTTTTCCACCTTAATGGTACCCAAAGCACTTTACAGATTGGTCTCATTCACCCATTCACACACCAATGGAGACGAAGCTGCCATGCAAGGTGCTGGCCTCCATCAGGAGCAACTTAGGGTTCAGTGTCTTGCCCAAGGACACCTTGACAAGTGGACAGGAGGAGTGGGGATAAAACCGCCAACTTGAGGATCAAGGAACAACCCGCTCTACCTCTTGAGCCACAGCCGCCCAAATGTGACTCACTGACTGGCTTGATGTTATATTATCCCATCCACAGTAAGTCATAGAAGATGAAGCCAGGCTGGCATAATGCTGGGAACTGGAGGTAGGTTGTACTAATGTCATTTCTACTATCAGTCAAAATTCATGCATATTCAAAGTTGATATCTCATAGCTCAAACTGTACACAGGTCTACTAGTTGTGCTTCAACCTAACTAGGGATTAGAAATCTGGTTGATCTCCTGGTGTCACTGGTTTCTCACCATTGGTGGAGAGAAGGAAATGTGCTGCATTCTGCTGTGGTAGCCATCTGATCTTGTTGATTTTCTCTTCAATCTCCAGACTCTTCAGGTAGTCGAAGTCCGGCTCGTGGCTCTGGAACGTGCTGTAGACATTGTACTCCCCTGAGTCCCCTGTCTCCCCCACCTCCTCTGACTCCCCTTTAGCCTGACCGGGGCAAATAGTGCAGAAAAACAGTTTTGTATGAACATTTATGTGTAAAGATATCATAGAAAAAGCATCCCTTGTTTGTGGATATCCTGGGTTAAGTTTAATATATTAAACTGACCTCAGTCTCTCTCTGGAAGATGACCACTCGGCCACCTTTATCCCCTGTGGCCAGCAGGTCCCCTGTCTGGTTAAACTCCACTGTAGAGATGACATCAGCTGGGAGGATGATGGGAAAATGTGAGGCGATTAAGCAGGATAATGGTCAGAATAAAAGAAGCAGGGGTGAAGGAGACAAAGATAAAGAGATTATAGAATAGAAAGGAAATTAAGTAGGCACACAGGAAATGAGTGGCAGAGAATTAAGAGACAAATGTGGAAGAGGGTGGGGATGAAAGATAAAATACTGGATCAATGCATAGTATCCTGTTCAGTAAAACCAGAATAACTCTTCCCCATGATGTTTGGGCCTGACATGGATAAATTCTCAATGGGACAAGAAGATAACCACCAAATATTATTTCTGCTACCAGATCCTTAGACTCCAAATCATAAATCAACATTTATCTGTCACAGGAGTAGTCAATGTCAAAATCATTTCTAAAATTCCAGTATGTGGTGTCTCTGAGTGAGCATTCAGTAAGTCATGGAGTGATTAATGCCAACACCCATTCCCTATATCTAGCAGTGCAGGGATAATGCACCCATGAAGCTGAAATGAATATGTTCAATCATACCAGCATGTTATCTGACACCACAGAGACAGCAATGACACATTGTCTGTTCTACCTTCAGTGACGTAGTCTCGCAGGAAGGTGTGGTTGATTTTGGGGCTCTCAGCGTCCTCGCCCATCTGAAGCTGAAGGAGGGTGACCCGCCAGCGCGCCCGTCCTGAGGGGAAGGGTCCAATCCGTGCTCTCTCTCCCCACCCAGGCTCCGCCCATGCTGCTAGGGCCTAGCGGAACGGCCTGGAACAAGGCATCCTGGGAAACCAGCTGGCCGGAAGGAGAAGAGGCGTGACGAAGAGATGGAGATGGAGGAGAAATAGGGTTTTAAGGAAGATTAAAAGGAGAGAGAGGGAAAGAAGATGCAGGAGGATAGAAAAGTGATGAGGTAGAAGATGTGAGGCAGGGAGAAGTGGATGGAAAGGCTGGTGATGAAGTTAGTTTTGGAACGAAAAGAGGAGGGCTGTCATTAGGCAGGCTGACAGTACATGCACACAGCATGCCAAATGGTGTGACCTTTGTTAGACATTCAACACACTCATTAGCAGAGACACACGTGTGCAGACGCACAAGGCCTAGTCAACGCTGAAGCAAATTCCAGAGCTGTAGAGTGGAGGTAACACCACAAACAGCTCCAGCAGAGAAACAAAAAATATAGATCCTGAAAACAGAAAAAAGCACAGGATGAAGAGGATGTGAGTATGAAAATATCCACAACATTCATCCTCTGGCAGTGGTAGTGAATGCTCCCAAGGTGTGGTAGTCCTCTCTGCCTACTTTCCAGATCCCTGCTGTCACACGCACACACACACACTTCTCAAATAGATAGTCCTTGACGGAGATCAGAGGAGAACACAATGTCTTGCCTGTGCTGCAGGAGGGAGACAGGCCTCAGCACACCTACCAGTCTGCCTGCTGCTGCTGCTGCTGCTGCTATTCCTGCCTGTCTGTCTGTCCGAGGGAGAGGAGGAGGGAGAGAGAAGTGAGAGCAAGGGTGGTGGTGAGAGGAAGAGAGGCAAAGAAGGAGAAAAAAGAGAAGGAGAGAGGGATAACGAGGAGGATGGAGGTCCGCTGCCTGCTGATGCTGTGGAACTGATTCTGTGCAGCATCCACTGTGTCATGGCAGCCTCCTCCTGGAGTAGCCAATCACAACACAGCTGTCACTCCTGGATCCGCCCACTGCAGATGATAAAGGAGAAAGAGGCCAACAGAGGGAGCTGTTAGACACTGAGTGGTGTGTGGTTACTAAAGACTGGTAAAATTCAGAATAGAATTTAGGGTTTTTAAAAGGAAAGACTTGAATTACAACATAGAGCGATGCTTTAAAATGATTAAATTAAATGCTTACACACCAATTTCCTGATTGATTTGTGGTTCTCTCCACACACAACAGTGTTATCTGGCAATCTCAGAGGCTGTCCTTCAGTGGAATGAGATATCTTTGTCATTAACAGCCTTTTGTGTTACAGTACTGGCATTCCCTCAACAAAAAAACATTGCTATGGCCATGTAGCCTTTATGACCTCTGTTCCTCCCTCTGTATTGCAATTGTCCCTTATCATGTTGCCCTTAAGTGACTATCTACAAGACAAGATCTCTTTAAAATTAAACAGAATTTGACATGGACTCTTTTCAGAAGCTTTCCATCATTGCCATTTCTGTAAGTGAGATTACCCCTCAATATACTGCCATCTACAGTACTAACACTGGCATGTATTCTCACACAT
Source organism: Maccullochella peelii (assembly GCA_002120245.1). Taxonomy (NCBI): domain Eukaryota; kingdom Metazoa; phylum Chordata; class Actinopteri; order Centrarchiformes; family Percichthyidae; genus Maccullochella; species Maccullochella peelii. The sequence continues at coordinate 63,464 of LKNJ01001290.1, read as the reverse complement.
CAATAGTGGTCATATTTTTACTGTGGATGTGTGCACGTTTTGGTGTTTGTGTCTATAACAACTAAAGTTTTAATGAATAAGTTACAGACAGGCAGTAATTGAAACTCGAACTTTCTTCAGGTAGCTTAATGCACTTTGCCAAATATGACAGTCAGGGGGACAAACCTATGAGCCAATTCATATTGGAGCAGAGCCCGGGGTTGGACCTAATCCACTTATTCTGTAATGGAGTTTAATTGGTTCCCTTTAATGAATAAACCTGTGACTAAGTAAAGGTCAGGGGATTACCTTGACGCAATCGTTTCCACGGGCTCCTCCATAGACATCACTCTCCTCTCTCACGCGTCACTCCAGTCTGCCTCTCTACCTCCACATGGCAGGTGTTTCTCCTAGAGAGCTCAAATAAACTCAAACTGAATTTAGGCGATCTTTTTTCGCTTTACTTGAGCGAGGGGATGCCCTGCCTCCACTCTGAAGCGCTGGAGTCTATGGAGCCTGGCAGCGTGACTCCCAGGGCATCTCCTGCCTCTGGGACAGACGAGTCTTTCCGCAAGGAAACAATGACTGAGCCGCAGATGGTGAAGGGCATGGGCTGGTTCTTCTCCCCGCTGTGGAGCCCCCGCCCCAAGACGCACCACAGGAGGTTTGGAGACGGTATGAAGAGAGACCAAGTGGAGGCCTGGCTGGATGACCACTCTGACTTTACGAGGTCGTACTTTTTACGCAGAGCTTCAGGGTAAGATATTTTACACTATAACCTTTCTAATAGATAGCTGAATCTATTAATAGGCTACGTTTATTTGAACAGTTGTGTACTTTATACTGTATGTTGATGTTAGTGACTGTAAGCCAAGAAAATGTGGTTTTAGAAACATAATTGCAGTAAGGCAATGTCACAAAAATATTCATGTTCAGTTATGTAATCTGTCTTGTCTGTGACTTCAGGGTCAGTGGTCCACAGGCAGAGGTCTCTCCTCTGCTGCCCAGGTTTCCCAGGAGAAGCTCTGACCACTCTGACCTGTTCACAAAGGCTCATCATCGCAGAGCTTCCTCCCCACTGACCAGCTCACACATTTCATCCTTAACGGACAGCCTCAAACCCCTCGCTTCCAATCTCAGTGCCCCTGAGTGGATGGATCGCTCCAGTCCAGATGTATTGGGCAGTCACTGCCCTTGCTCTCCCCGCTCTCCTCGCTCTTCACGCTTCTCTTTTTCTCCCATTTGCCCTTGCTCCCCTGATTTACCCCGCTTCCCTCAGTCTCTGCATCCCACTACTACAAAGACTGCAGCCTGTGGCCATGGTGAATGTTGCCCATGGATGACGGAGCTCCTGAGAGGAGGTCTGAGCTGGATGGGTTCCATAGCAGAGCTCTGCCAGGGGGCTGTACTTCACGTTGGGGAGCTGCTGGCGGCTGAGGGCTGCTCCCTCTCTCTGGTAAAGAAAGACTGTGGTGGAAGGAACACCTTGGAGGAGGTGATTGCCCCGACAGCATTGGGGTGCTTGAGCGAAGGCAACCTCTGTAGCCATGCACACCTGGAGCTGGTGAAGGGTATCATGGGATGTGTACTGGCTAAAGGGTCACCAATGAACATGAGAGACACATCAGAGGTAAACCTTCAATCTGACATGTTGTCAAGTTTTTTCTTCTAGGGCACAGGTATTTTAAACAAGGAATGAGGACTGTACACTAAATGAGTCATTAATTTCCTGATAACCTGTTTTTAGATGATGACGTGGTTATTTCGACGGTGATGTTCTCTACTACGCTATTGTTTGTCTTTATCCTTTCACACAACCATACACACCCTTGCAAAGAGGGAAGATGTCACAGCTCACTTAAGGGCTGATAGGAGGTGCTCACACCACCCCTCCTTGTCCTCACCACCAATGTGATTAGGAACCAGTGCCAGTTCCTGGAAGAGTTGCACAAATGGTAATCCTAAATCAGCGTGGGTGTGGATGGGTAGTTCCTAATAACCTGTGTCTAAAGCTGATGAACAACATTAACCAGGTAGTTTAAGGACACGAGTATGAATAGACTTTGGGGTAGGTGCTAAAGTCTGATGGTGCCAAATTATATAAAGATCTTAATACAAACAATATATATACTGTAAAGATCTTAATACACACGATGGTGCAATACACATGTTTTACACACACAAATGTGTTGCAATTAAGTATAAATAAGAGATGTGCTTGTCTGCAGTGTTATGTTCTTAAGTTTTCTTTGTTCACCTTCTCAGGACCCCAATTTTGTTTTAGATGACAATCAGTCATTGAAGATCAAGACTGTTTTGAGTGTTCCCATCAAGAACCACAGGGGAGAGGTAACATTTGACACTGGGTTTTTTTTCATTTATTTCATGTGTTTCATGTTTTTGCACATGCCTCTTGCTTAATCAGGGTAAATGTATAAACACATATGGAACTTCCACTGTCTTCTCTTTGTGGACAGGTGGTAGGTGTAGGGGTAATGATCAACAAGAGAAATGGCTGCGATGGATCGGTTTCTGTTTTTACCAACATGGATGAAAAGGTGAGGGACGGGATGTGTGGGCCTGTTTCTACAGGGCAAATGTTAGAGCTCTTGTCTATTGTATATTGCTAATTACATAATGTATGTTTGTCAATTTACTTATTTTGTTAAGAAGTGATTAATGCAATACATTTGAGTTAAGTTTTGTTGAATTTTATTGGCCAGGTGCTGTCCAGTCATATGGATGTGTTGGGGATGGTCCTGGATAATGTTCAGCTGTATGAGAGCTCAAGACACGAGGCCAAACGCAGTCAGGTAACACCATCAGAGAACAATATGATATCTATCTATTTCTATGTATGTATGTCTATGTAATCTATCTATGTATATCTGTGTGTGTGTGTGTGTGTGTGTGTGTGTGTGTGTGTGTGTGTGTGTGTCAGGCCTTGATAGAGATGGCACAGGTATTGTCAAAAGGGCACCATTCCTTTGAAGTTCTCCTGAGTAAGATGGCTGCAACAATCATGCCCTTCACACATGCTCAGTACTGCACCATCTTCATTCCAGAGGAGCAAACCTCAATTGCGGAAGACAAGGTGCATTTTCTTGTTTGATTCCATTTTTGTTTGTTTAGAAAATTATACATCAAATTGTATCCTTCCTGACGTACGCCGTTTTCTGTCCCTCTGGTGATTTTATTTCAGGTTTCATTCTCCAGAGTGATCCACTTGGAGTGTGAGGAGCTCGGCTCAACCTGCCAGATCTACAGAAGGTTCTGCCTGCACATTGCTTGTTGCCTGATTAAAAGCTATGTAGATGGATTAGTTTTGTAACACTTGTAGTGAACTATATTCCAAGTCTTGCTTATATACATCAATCAAATTATATTTTCTTCATCTAACATCAGACATGTAAATGGTTCCATATAATTTCTTTCAGGGAGCTTAACATCAGTGATTTAGACCAATCATATGCCCTTCGAACTCTGGTTGCTATGGAAACACTTAATATGTCGGAGAGTTCAGAGGAATCGATAAACAGTCTGATCTGCTGCCCTGTCAGAAATGAGAGATCTGAAGATGTAATTGGTAAGTCTATTTTGAATGGCAATGGTCATCATACATTATTCATCAGTCTCAGCTGCACTCATAGTATCAGATCACAAACTCTAGGCTTCACCCTACAGGTCATTCATGCTTGGCACACTAAACATACAAAATGTAGTTTGGTGTTGACTACCCGGAAAGGGAAGTCAGTTGTTTGCTGGCAGTGTGATTAAGACTATTAATTAAGGGTTTAATTAAACCCTTGAAAACTACAAAATCGTGTGCTGGATACACAGAAGAGATAAACAGTTCTCTTCCATAGGTCCAAAAGTCTAAACTGTTCCTCCCCTCTTTGGTTAGACAGATATACAGTAAGTTGACACTCAGGCTAAAGATGGGACACCTCTTAAAAGACTTCTTTCTCATGCTGCACAGCTGTACTCTATCCGTTTCTTTGTCACATAGCGGTGTGCCAGCTGATGAACAAAAGGAGCAGAGACTCAGATGAGACCGAGGCCTTTAACAGATATGATGAGCGCCTGCTAGAGGACCTGGCAGTGTACTGCGGCCTGGCTCTGCAGTACGCTCAGGCTGTGCAGATCACTGAGGAGCGGAGGGCCAGTATAGAGGTCACACAGGAGGTGGGTGACCCCCTTATTCTACTCACATCTTTAGCTTAGAGCCAAGTGAACCCTATTCAGATGTTTCCAACTTCAAATGTTATGTGTGTTCACTCGTCTTCTCACAGGTTCTTGCGTACCACATCACTGCAGCAGAGCAGGAAATCCAAGCATTGCAGGTGATCCTTAACTTTCTTTGGTAGAAATAAGCACTTTCTCTCAGTCCAGTCTAGCCTTGCTACAGCTCCGGGCCTCTCTGTGTAATATCATACATTTAAATAATAAGCGATCTTTACAAGAAAGAGGACAAACTCAATCATCCTTCTCCATGCTCCACATCCTCCCATCTTCAGTTCCTCTAAGCCACCTTTTTTCACCACCCTTCCTCCCTGTTGTTTTGTCACTCCATTAGTAATCCTGGAATCACCCCTTGGTTTATTTCTGCAGGGCAGGTTAACTGGCTTTAATGATAACGTACAGCTAATGCTCTGCCACCTTAAAGCTCTCATGCCAAACCTAGATGATTTCCCTGCACATAAGCTGTGTGGGCAAGAGGTAGAAAAATAAGTCCCATGTCGTGTTTGTGGGTGGATGAATGTTCTGTGCCTGTAAGTGTATACTTGTATATTCAATGCCTTTTTTTTTTTTGGTGTTCTGTTTTCAGGAGGTCACTATTCCTTCTGCTGAATCACTGCATGTTCTAGACTTCCATTTCTCTGATTCTGGTCTGCCAGAAGACCTGACCACTCAGGCCACCATCCGTATGTTCTTGGACCTCAATTTGGTGCAGGATTTTAACATTGATTACAAGGTAACTGACCTGCTAATAATTAGGTAACAGTTTTCTTTCTGGTAGAGAGTTGTGGCACTATTGTTTAACTATGATACCACCTGAATATGTCAAAGATATTGGTTTAAATTAGTTTATTGAAGGTTTTTGAGATTAAACAACATGAATGTGATGGTTTTATATTCGTGCAGCTCCAACTGAGTTACCTTTAAACTCTCTTTATATACACACTGAGAGTACCAAATGTGTCTCTATGAAAATGGCAAACATAATCAGTTTTTGTTTTTTCAACATTTTGGGGGGTTTTGAGTTGTGGGGGGCATCTTGCCAATAGAAAATTAAAATAATAATAAATTCAGATCATGTCTCTTTCCTCCAGACTCTCTGCCAGTGGGTCCTGACTGTGAGACGTGGTTACAGGAACAGCGTGCCTTATCACAATTGGAACCATGCACTGAGCACTGCTCAGAGCATGTTTGCTATGCTCATGGCCACAGACAAACTCCAGGTCAGTGGATGTGTGCATTTATGTGTGTTTTTGCTCATGTGCATGTATAACAGCCGTCACTGCCATAAGTAAAATATGCAAAGATAATAATTTAACTTTTGAGTGTGCCAAACTAGCATGTTTCAGAACGCTGGAAATATTTTGCTCCCGTCCTCTGCATCCTAAACCTTTGCATGCTGACTTTCATTTTTGTCACAAAATCACACTCATGACAGAATAGCTCTCAGATGACCAGAAAGAGAGTGGATTAAGTGATACATAGCAACATCAAACATTTATGAACCTATCAGCAAACTGAGGACGAGGCTAACCATCTGTTATTGTGTCTATCAAACAACACAGACATGGAGAACTCATTTGTGGTTCAGACATCCCTTCCCTGCCAATTCTTCCACAACATGGTTATAGCAGAGCGGTCCTATAGTGGCCACTGAGCAAAAATAGTGCTGACTGGCCATGTGGTGTCACCAATATTTGCTAAATGTTTAAATGCAGCAAAAATTTAAGTATTTCTCATTATAGTATCCTAATATGACAAGGGCCTTGAAAATGTTATGCATTTTAGTGACAATCGACTATGTGGAACTGTCTCATCTGTTTTAAGTTATTCTAAAGTTTGTGGAGGAGTCATTCAAGGACTGCAGGTACAATTTCTCCGGTACAGAGCACTCTTAATTATTTGAAAGAGGATTCATTTTGGACCTCACATAACCTCTTAACTGCATTCCATGGGAATCACACACCAGATGAAATCTCTACTTAAGTGCCCTCTGCCACTCACTCATTTTAGTCCCTCTCTCTCTATTTACATGATTAATTGTGACTGTGTACTACAGTGTTGTGAAACTAGTCACTTCATCCTGTTTTGATGTGTCAGCGTTTTGCACATTGGATGTTTTAGTGGGTTGTTGTAGTAGTTAAGGAGTGGTAATGACAATAAGTACACCTTGTGTTTCTGTTTGATTTACAGGTATTCATACAAATTATATTGAAGTGTTAAAAACTATAGACCCATATTCATGAGTTTGGCCAAGTCTTTGGGTCCGTCAGTCAGATATGACACAGCTTGGTCAGCTTTTTTAGCTTTTACTAAATTTGCTCTAATTTTTGCTTTGTCACCATTGAGTTTTAATGGTCTTTCAGGATGTATGTTAGATTTTATTTCAGCTATACATCAGTCTCCGTTTTATTGAGTTTGAGTTTGGCCATTTATCAATATGTTCTTAAGATATTTGGTGTAACTTTTGACTAGCACATGGACCATTAATAACACATCAGCATCCATGCCATGACTTGAAATTACAACACACTTATATTTTAACCATGGTGGAGTATTGTGGTTCTCTTTTCACATGCCAAAACATGGGGGATACTTTGTAATGTTCATTTTTGAAAGGTGCAATATAAATATGTTTTACGTAACTTTACTAACTAGTACATAATCTCTGTGAAATGGGGGAAATAACTTTCTTCACTATTTCTATCTCTATTTCTCTCTCTCTCTCTTTCTGTTTGTATTTCAGACTATTTTTTCCCGTCTGGAGATCTTAGCATTGATGATAGCGACTCTGAATCATGATCTTGACCACAGAGGAGTCAGTAACTCTTACATAGAAAGGTATATTTATCCCGTGGTTATCCTATCAACTGTCAGTCACTGCCTGCTTCTGTTCAGCCAATATGTTTTCTGTCTCTCTCTCAGGAGTCAGCAGCCTTTAGCTCAGCTGTATGGACACTCTTCTCTTGAAAACCACCATTACAACCTGTGCCTCTTCATCCTAAACAACACTGTAAGACCTCATCCATTCATCTTTTCATTCATGTTGACCCATCTCTTTTTCTCAACCTATAGAGTCACCTGTGTATGCGCACAATCATCACATGTCCACATGTTGTACCACTCGTAAACCATGATATACTCCATTGTTTTTCTCTAATCATCACACTGAGTTGGACTCTGTATCTGTCTGTCTGTCTCTATCTGTCTTTCTCTGTCTCTAGTTTTTAACTTAAACTGTACATGACACACATATTGTCATAGCAAAGATTTTACCATAATTAAATGAATTGCATGATACTGATATATTCTTTGATATTTGTTATGGGTATTAATTGGTTGTTATTAGAATTATAAGACTGGGAATATCTTCTGCATGCTAGACAAAATTAAAAATAGGATTCTTGTGTTTCTTCAAAAATCGCAAAAGCTGTGACGTCGCCAGATATTCTCTAAAAGAAATGTTGCCAAATTTCTATTTCTTTATCCTTTTTGACTGTCTCTACATATGTCTGGTGGTCACTGAGTCAAAGTCTTCACTTTACTTCACTCTCTTACTCGGTCGCTGTCTCTCTTCCTCTCTCAGGGGAGTCAGATTCTCAGTGGCCTCTCTTCAGAAGACCACAGAGCTGTACTACAGATGATCAAAAGGGCAATCCTCGCCACTGACCTGACCGTCTACATGGAGTATGTTAAAACATAAAATGTCAAAGTAGCTGTAGGTCAAACATTATGTGCATCTTGTTTTACCCCTGATACCCTTTTGTGCTTGTCTTTTTAGGAGAAGAAAGGAGTTCTTTTCTCTCACTAAGAAAAGCAGAGTGAGTTGGAGGAGTGAGAAACAAAGAGATTTACTGAGGTGAGAATCGAATAAATTATAATCACGGACATATGATAATGATATCTGTGATGGAGTGGGGAAAGGCGCTGTTCCTTTATAGATGTGCATTCACCCCACAGGTCGATGTTGATGACAGCCAGTGACCTCTCTGCTATCACAAAGCCTTGGCCTGAACAAAAAAGGGTAGGCCTTTTCAACATCTCATCATTTAATCTCTCTGTCATTTTGAGTTCATCACAACCTTAACCTCACTCTCAAAACAGATTGCCAACCTGGTTGCCATGGAGTTCTTTGCACAGGGGGACAAAGAGAAACAAGAGTTCAAAATCAAACCTATTGTAAGTCTTGCTAGCAGGATTTTGTCTTGTTACATTTTATATTGTACCAAGGGTTCTCAAAATGTTGTTGATTGAAAGTCAGATTGGAGAGCCTGCTTTGGATCGAGGGTCCCACTAGAAAATAGAAAATACACTCATGAATCCTAAATTAATTGAAAACATCAATGTTATTTATCATAACTATCAAATATTCTTTCACACTCTTCTGTAAGAAAGAATCACATTAATCCTGAAATTGTTATTTTACCTCCCTGATGCAGCCTTTTTTGCCGAAGAGTCCTTTAGGCATGTTTTAATCCCAGTTAAATTCTCATTTTTGAATTTATATAACTTAAGGTTGCTTTAAAATAGCATCACACCTACCCAGCCGATGTCAAACTTTGAAAAACACTAAAGCAGGGGTCTTTATACAGACTGCCCACAGTATTTTCATGGGCTGTTGTTGCCTCTCAGGCTGCACTTTGAGAACCTAAAAATATACTATGTTTAGCAATAGTCCAATTCTATCCTATTCTAACAGTCTGTTTACACTCTCTTCTCACCAGGACATAATGAACAGAGAAAACAGCACTCGACTGCCATACATGCAAGTTGAATACATTGATGACATCTGCTATCCACTCTACAAGGTGTGTTATTTCTGCAGGTGTTGTATGTGTGTGGATGTATGCATATGGTACATGCATGCACATGTGTGCATGTTTGCAAGGAAAAGAAAACCACAATTATGTCCTTATTTCTGTCCTATTCTCTTATCCTCTGCTCTAATTTCCCCTTTTCCATCACTCCAATCATCACAGTGTCTGTCTCTGTCTCCCTCAGGCTGTAACTAGACTGTTTGACACCTGCTCCCCACTGATGAATGGTTGTAAGAAGAACAGAGAAAACTGGCTGCATCTTGCTGAGGAAGAAAACAGTGAACGTAGTAGTAGTGTAACCCTGGAAACACGTAAAAGCAATGAGGAAGAGACACAGAGAGAGGAATAGAGGACAGGACAGAAGACACACAGCATTGGAAGCAAAAATGAATTATACTCATCTGCAGCTGTTGTTCTCCATCCTCTCTGGGACACTTGTTGCCTAAATATTGGTCTAGTGCCCACACATCAGAACTGTGTTAATGGGATACACGATAATTTTGACTTATATAAGCAATGCTGCAGTTATGTCCTAAATAACTGTCTAAGAGCACATCCTGTAAAAAGTCCAATGTGAAACCTGTCAGCAGTGTCAAGTCTCACAAAAGTAACATTGATCTGTTTCATTATTTTTAAAGGACTGAAGCTGCACAAGTAAAGAAAAATTATAATTTCTATACTATATCTGCATTTTCTCTGTACTGAGTTTAATGAACGCATATCCAGATGTTCATATGTGTTCTGAGATGTATGTGTATATGAAGATTTGAAAATGTAAAGATTTTAAGAACTTGTGTTTCATGGAATTGGGGTCAGAATTGATAGGTTATCCAGTAAATCTGCAAATTGTGTATAAGACTTTTTATATGTCCAGATTCTGAAACTAAAAAGTCACAGGTAGAACACTGTGGTGAAGATAGTTTTAAGTTCGGCAGACATTCACTCCAGATCCAGCGGCATCTGTTAGCAGTAGGATGACATGTGGTTAGCTCACCTCCCAGCCCTTACACTTAACTGCTGGGGGTTGACTAAAAAACGATCAATAAATTACTGTAAATGACAGAATATCTATGTTTTTTTCAATACCTTCATGCTGACTTGCCCATATGAGTGTAAATTATGATGAAGCTAATGAAAAAAACCCAATCATTTTCCATAAACATATTTCTATAAAATAGTAGAAGCACTAAAATCCAATATGAAGAGGTGTGTCCTATTTTTCAAGTGTAGTAATAATTTTTGGTATTGATTTGGAGTCACTGGGTGACTGGAAGCTATTAACGAAACACCTATTTTACCTACCCCGGGTGACAAGGTGTTTTTGTCACCCTGTAGGACCAGCGTTATTTACAAAGCCTATCAACACCACTGAAAATTAGATACCTACTGTGTGTTCTGAAGTTTTTATCATACGACTTTTAGTCCTTTTGATGTTTGCACTTATATTAATTAGTAAGTATTAATTAAAAAGTTGTTTTTTTTTTATTTTAAAATTATAATGAAATTATAATGGTCAGATATGTCAGAAAAGCCAAGAACATCATCTGACATTCACTGTTACGCTGATTTTTTGCACACATTTTCATTAGTGTGGCCACTTCCTTCACCTATGGTATACTTTATTTTCAGTCCCAAACATTATGTGAAAGAGAAAATGCATAAAGACTGTCTGCTAACTTGACTGTAAAGTCTGTTTCCTGAAAATTGTTTCACGCGACTAAAATATCACTTTAATTTTAGATGTGTGGATGGATCAATTAGTTTTATAGGATATAGATGAAAACACGAGATGTAGCCTACAAATCAGCTTCAATATGAAAGCTCAGTGGTGACACCTTGTTACAGTTGGTTCGGGGTTCTGCAGTTAGCAAACCTGGCCTCTGGGGGGCAGTGATGCTCTTTAACGCGGCACAGTTGCTGCAGACTTCGACCCGCAGAAGAAGACGCCGACTGAGAGACAAGAGGAAGAAAATGACAGGGCGCGCAAAAAGAAAGCCCAAATCCAGTCAGGTAAATGTACACTGTTGTGATCACCTCTGTTGGGCTGCACAAATGTCCGTTTAAAAGGCGGTTTTACCAGGAAAGGAGCCGTGCTGCGTGTGCTTATAATGGCGACAAAGCAACTTCTGTGAAACGCTACGGCCAGAACTGTTATGGCACACTGTCTGAGCAGCAGTGGTCAGACGACAACATGGCAGCAGACTGCTGACTGGTACAGCAAAGCCGCTTGTTCAGTGACGTTCACAACAAGCTACACAGCCGTTTGTAATATAACGTTTCAATGTTTATTGCATTAAGTCAGTAGCGCCGAGTCATGATGGACCATTATATTTTAGGATTTTAGCTAGGTAACATCCGTAGGCTAGTCAGCTGCAGGGGAAACGGGTGTTTGTCTTGATTTGATTCGTGGTTTGATCCCACAAAGGCTATAAATCAGTGTCCCAAGGGCAACAATAGTTGACAGAGGTTTCACGTAGCTGTTTGGAAATATTTTGATCCTTAACTTGTGTAAGATGCTCTCTCAAGGAGTCGTCCTCGGTCCCTTTACATTCCTTTGGCCGGTGCAAAATGCAGATCACTGAACACATCTCTACTTATAAGGACGAATAGGACCTCATGCAATGCCGTTGCCTCTTTATTAATCCAAATACAACAATCCTGCAATGAACCCTACCTCCATGAGGGTTATAGTCATCAGCTTGTGTTGAAACTGTTTTTAGAGTCGGGTCGATTCACCTTGATGGTCATTGTGCACGCTGTAGTTTGTGATGCTGTTGAGTCTGATTGTGTTATACTGAAAGGTGTTTCTTTCTTTTTTTTAACTTATTATAAAAACACAATCATCAACATTAATATTCATTGACAACAACATTCACTTGTTCATTAATTTGTCACTTAAAACGTGAAATCCTAAGAGTAAAAGGAAGGAGAAATGCAATAATAAATTGAAATAACTGAATTCGCTAAAGCTACTGTTCTAACCCCTGCAGGAGCTTGACATAGAAATACTAAGAGATATACATAAATACTGTACCTCCATGTACCTGCACATATGCATACACACACATTCTTTACAACTAAATACAAACGGTATAACCAGTGGGTCTGCTGGTTAACCAAATTTAGTTAAGGTAATAATCTCCTCAGGTTTACTGGGACAAATAGGTTACCTTTTTTGGCAAGATATGAGGTGACTGGAGTCCATCTGTTCAAAAAGAGGTCCATTTTCATTTGTAAACTTGCAGTCATGTTTTCCTTTAGATATACTTGTCTGAGTCTTTCCTTCCACTGCTTGATTGTGGGTGGTTGGTTTTCTAACCGGCAAAGAAACATAATTTTCTTTGCAATTAACAGTTCTTAACATATAGACCTATACTTTGTTACCACAAGTAACGTTAGCTGGTACATCTCCTAGTATAAAGTAGCACAGTTCTGAAGGTATATCAATGTTTAAAATGGATTTGATCTCAGCATGTGTGCTTTGTTAATTTTGGACAATCCAGCAGCTGTCCCACATAACTTGTAGCAAATTAACTGGCAACTTAGTGTATAAAATGGTTATTTCTCCTATAATACATTCCTTTAGGAGTCGGGTACAGGCAATGGGGAGTTGAAGAAAGCCCGTACTGATGAATCTAAAGCCGTGCCATTATCAGAGGTGGATTCAGAGCAACGTGATGAGATGGTGCAACTGTACAAGCTTCAAATGCCAGAAGATCTGTACCATTTCTGGGACTTCTGCAAGGAGCTTTGTCCTGACAGCCCCCGTGGTATGCTGTGTACACTAACAGTCTATCTTGTTACAATAATAATGATAGGACAGAAGGTGCATCTGACATTTAATCAATGTTATGTCTGTAGACATAGAGTAAACAGGATGGACCCATACTTAGCCAATGGAAAGTCTGGATGGATGGGCTAGATGCACAAATGCTCTACGAGACTACTTGTAAAAATACACAATGTCAGCCCAACATTTGAGGAAACCTGCTGACCAAACCTTTCACAAGTGTCTCTGTTAGCTGTTGCCTTTATATTTGCTAGTTTTGCAGAAGCCGTTTCAGGGTCTGGAGGTGTTTTTTTGGTTCTAAGTGCTGCCAGTCCATGGCAGTCTAAACCGCATTGCTGTTTAAGTAGGATGGCTACTAACAGTCAATAGTCATTTAGTCTATTAAGAGTGAAAAAATTCTATCAGTTACTCATTACAAGTTTCCACATCTGAAAATAAAAATCTGATTTTGTGTGACCAACAGTCAGACAGTCCAAATGTTTAAAATAGGGATGGAACAGAGAAAAACATGACATCTCAACATTTGAAATGAAGGAACCAGAAAACAGTTGAATTATCATTACAGTAATTTGTAAATTTAGTTGTGCTGCCCTTCATCGTTTAGCAAGACAAAACACTCTTAAGGATTTTCAACATGAGAATACATCTGCACACACAGCATTAAAAAAAAGAGCAGGTGCATGGGAAATTACCCATAAGGGACTAATGTGAGGACATTGCACACTATTCAAAACTTCTAGCTTAATCCTTCACAGTAAAGGGAAGCTACTGGAAGAATTTGGTTGTTGTTGTAGAGCATTTCTTTGTGCTTTGTTAGGTTTTGTATATTGTATTCTGTTTTTCCAAGTATTTCCAAAAAAAAGTAGAATAGAAAACAGTGTATATATCTTTTTTTTTTTTTTAATAATAATAATAATTATATATATATATATATCAGTAAAAGCCTAATTTGCAGCAACCATACTCAAGAACTTGACTGATGTCTGTATTTCAATTGATTTCTTTATTTTCTATTATTCTTAATCTATATAGGTGCACTGAAAGACACACTGGATTTGCAGCTGGTTGGTCCTTTTGACATTCTGGCAGGAGCTCACAAAAACTCCAAGAATCCTCAGCCCAACTTCCACATTCACTGGAGGTATTTTTATGACCCACCAGAGTTTCAGACCATCCTTCAGGGGAGTGAGGACAGTCAGCATCACATTGGCTACTACAGGTAAAGAACACACAATTTGTTGCCATATGAAGTCTGTGAAGGTGTTGGATCTGTGTCGAGCCAGTTGCTTTTATTACAATGCTGTAGATTCCACGACTTGGCCTACTAACAGTTACTATATCAGCTACAGTGAGGGAACACAATCTAACTAGTGAGGGGTTGATAATATGGAAACATTGGCAACTATACCAACATGAGCATGAGGGGTTCTGATTTACTGAATTGTGTTGTTCCCAAAATCCAACAGAGACACTCCAGACTCCCTTCCTTCATTTGTTGGGGAAAATGAAGCCAAGAAAGGCTACGCAATTACACAGATGGGGGACAACGTGTTTGCTGCTGTCCTGTGAGTACTTACCACTTACCACCACATATTCATCATACAGGTTTTTTTCACTGTCTTTTTACTTCCGCGCATATAATCTTACCTACTGTTGATCCCCTTGTTCCCTCCTCCACCAGCCTGTATCTATTGAGGAGGAGGAAAGAGAGGGGCAGCAAGAAAGCAGGGGGAGACACTCTGGAAAGCTTGGAGGCACAGTTGAGAGACAGGGCAGATACTCTGGGCTTGTCTCTAGAGCAGAAGACCAAAGGCATGAAGCAGAGGGACAAGAAGGTAACTTACACAAAGGAGCCAACAGTGGTATTACTAGGAATTCACTCGTAACTCTCCTAATTTCTACCTCATATGTTGCTTTGTCCCAAGGCTGCAAATTTAAAACACTGCGGTGTATCAATTCAATGTTATGTTTACCACATGATTTAAGTAGAGAACCCCTAGAATTTTGAATAGAGTCTGTATTGATTTCAAGGAACCTCCTTGGTACAGTCTTAGTAAATGAACTTGAAATTGCGTGGGGAAATAATTTTAAAGTGGTTCAAAATAAACATAAAAATGTTCTGCCATATCGTTGTGCTCCAAATTGACACTAGTAGGTAATAAGAAACCTCTTGTCACACCATAGGTGGTCACCAAGACATTCCACGGTGCCGGCATCATTGTACCAGTAGACAAGAATGATGTGGGATACAGAGAACTACCAGAAACAGATGGTGAGCTTGTATACTGTATATATACTAATAAACCTTGATGTTCATGAAAAGTGTCTTTGCCACTTTCCTCATTTGTCTCCTTCCCACTGATTTGTCTATTGTTGATATGAGCTCATTCATTCTCTGTGATCTACGAAGGTATTTTAGGCTCTAGTGTAATACACAAACTGGATTTGTTGTGAAGACTGAACATGTGAGGTGATAGTTTTATTTATTTACATCATGAAATAAAGAAACCAGTGTTTATAGTTGTACCACTTGAATTACAGTGTGTCTGTTTAAAATATTCTTTGTGGTATATTTGTGTTTCATTGGCAGTCAAGTCTGTTATTACTCTGCATACATGATTTTTTTATTTTGTAATAAGATGCCCTCATCATGTCAGCATGTTTTTTAAAACTTAAAAAATGTGTTAAATTCCAGCTATATAACCTGTGAGTGATAACTTGATATTTATTTTTCTCCCTCCTCTATATCCAGCTGGTCTCAAAAAGATCTGCAAGGCAATTGCTGAAGCCCGGAATGATGGAGAACGCGTCAAAGCCTTTGGACCTCTCCAGGAGATGATGACGTTTGTTCAGTTTGCCAACGACGAGTGTGACTATGGCATGGGATATGAGCTAGGAATAGACCTCTTCTGTTACGGATCCCATGTGAGTCTCATAAAGTGGTGCATAAAAGCCCTTCAACACTCGCACTGATAGATTTGACTTTATTACACCTACTGTCTTTCTGCTTCCTCACCATTCTCTTAAATATACTGAATGAAACCAAATATTCAGACGTTGACATTCAGTTACTTTACTGTATGCCTATGCCTGTTTTGGTGAATGAATCTCTTCTCAGATAGTTTTTAGCATTTTCAATTCTGTACAGTGCTTCCTCAGTGTCTTATTAAGCATTGCTGTAGCAGCTCTTGGGTTTGCAGGTGCTTATTGCACCCTTCACAAAGCATTGCCTAATAACTTTGTTGTTGGTTCCCAACCTAGGGGTTAGCAGCCCCCCAAATGGGTCTCGACAAATCTGAAGTGTGGGAAGGTGGGATTTAATGGGATATGACAAACAGAAAAAATTCTGCCACACAAATTTGGATTCATTTTTGTGATTTACAAGCTAAAAAGTTTGGGAAACACAGCTTTAGGCCATGCAAAGCTGTTGCAAAGCTGAATGTTGCAAAACTACTAAGATTGTAGTTGAAAGAAATGCATTATTAATATCTGGTTTCCTGATTCTCCCCAGTATTTCCACAAGGTTATCAAGCAACTCCTCCCCATGGCTTACAGCTTGCTGAAAAGGAATTTGTTTGGGGAAATTCTGGAGGCCCACCTCTCCAGCCGCAACCATGACGACCTGGACCAACTCTCTGCACAATGAAAAAAGACTCAGAAGTACACTTCAGTTCTAGCTCTTATAAGCTTTTCTCCACCATTTGTCCTTGTCTTCTGTTGTTTGTCATTGTTAATGTTTCTTGGTGGTTTTGGTGCTGCTGTCATTGATTGCAACCAGTTCAATGATATCTTGTTTGTAAAAGGTAGATGTCTAATAAAGTATTTTTATATATTTACCCGTCCGATTTTTGTGTCCAAGGTGATCTGCACGAATCCTTAAAGTAATCTACTCTAGTAAAGAGTTTATGTCTAGATTGTGCAGCAGTCATTGTATATACTTTACACTAGTTTCATTTTTAAATTTAGATCATAAAGGCATGATGTATTTTACAATTGGCTCGGCCACTGCCATAATAGGTAATCTTATAAAACATGGCTTGTAGGACAGTATTGTGTTTTGAGTGTGATGCCATGCAGTGGAAACAGGGGGCAGTGTTGCATATAAAAAATGAGCATCATCAAATGTGTTTTTGAAAGACATCCCTACCATACTGTTGAGTCATCATGTCCTATAGTTAAGATAGAAGGTAAGTCAGCAATCATTCGCTCTAATTGGGTAAAAGCTTTAAAAAAGAACAACATTCAGCTTGTGGCTTTAGGTTCTAGAGATGCCGTGTATCCAGTCTCTGTGATGTGGTTACTTGTGATATGGTACTTAAATAGGAACAGTTATTACTAGGGTCATGTTGTATGAAAAAGGAAAATTGCAGTAACATAATTAGCAATGAGTTGCAGCATACAGGAAATATAACAACCTTCAGGAGCATGACCTGTTTGCAGGCCCAGGGGCATTTCCTCTACCTAAGTAAACCTTAGTGGGTAAAGTCACTTTTTTTTAACCTATTATCTAGCAGTGGATTGAGTCTAAATGTATTTTCATGATCTCACAGATGTCTGCCGTCTACCTGGATAATAATAAAATGTTTGCCCGGGGTGAAACCAACATTTAAATCCAATACTTCCATTCCATTTCCTCCCAAATCAAGGAGTAACGTACCAGTTGTAAGGCTAGATTTTTGCATTATATAACAATGTCAGATACTGTAGTTGGACTACAACAATGTCATTTTCTTAGGTCTTCCAAAAAGGCTCCACAAACAAAAAATCAAAACAAAAAAATCATCCAAAATGGTCATTTTCCTAGACCTTTAACAACAAAATCGGGTTCTCAAATGTCAGTATTGGTGTGCTTGGCGTTGACATATTAATTTTAAATACTACTGGGCTTTCATAAATCACTCAAAGGTTTTGGGGCCTATTCCATTTCAGATATGGTAATACAATATGAACCACCCAGAGCTCTGGATCATCTGTGGCAGGTGGCGTACTAATTGTTAGACCTTGATTCTGTTTTTTGGGTTTTGGATGCTCACCGATACAGATTGGGCAATCTTACATGACCTATTACATGTCCAGAATCTAACCATTAACCTACAGTAGCAGAAGGCCCAGAGTAGTCACTGCTGATGGGGCCAACCACTATGAAATTGTCTTTACCTATTTCTGTAGCCATAACAGCATATTTACACATTACACCTGTTTGTTTTGAGGTTATAGTAAATCTTACTTCCTGGCCACTAAATCTAAAGTAAACACTGCCAAAAGTTCCTTCCTGTTGGAATTAGCAGTCATGAAACCAGATTTACCTAAGTACAGGGCCTAAGGCAGGGGAACACCCATCCAAAATCAGTCTGTTTAATACAGGTTATGTTTCATGTGCTTTTGAATAAACAAATAAACACAAAAATAAGTTATTCTACACTTAAAATTTGCTGCACTGCATTCCCATATTATCTGTCACCCTGCCATTTAAAGAAAAGATAAATTAAAATAATGTCTCTAACAATATGAATCCACTGTCAACCTCACCTGTCATCCAAACAGTGACAAGTGTTTGTCTGTTTAACATGATTTATTGTACCTCCTTCTCCACCTTGTCCTCTTTTACCACAGTTCTGCCTGGTTTTTATATGTCTCCAAGACATTGTTATTGATTTTGCCCTGTCAACCTCCATTAAATTTGTAGCTCATGGAGGACACACAGACCAAGGTGGGGGCGTAAGAATACTAAAAGGGAGATTACATTATCTAAGCCCAACCCAATGTCCCTGGGCTTCGATGATATCATATTTGTGTAAGTAATCTTTCTAGTTTTCCTTGAATCATGGGACATCATCGACCACACTGTTAACTTTCCCGTCTGAACCTACTGCTGCTGCAGAAGCACCGAGGGGTGGGGGCAACCAAAAGCAAAACAGGAGCGCACTACTGCTTGTTGGTGCGTTCACGTGCCATTAGTTGGGAATGATCTAGTAACAAAATGTTTTGTTATAGGCCTAGGTCTGTTTTTTTAAATTTTATTATAGGGATCCAGTGGAGCAGAGCTATTTTTCTCAGTGGTAGTAAAAGATGAGTAAACCTTCTGTGGCAGTGTTCTGTTTGAAGTGGTGTAGTAGCCTATGTTAAAAAACACAGAGTAAAAAATAGGCATTCTATTAATGTATGCTAATTATTCACTTTAGACTATCAACCAATCATAACATAGTTTACGCCACTTGTAGGCCCACTATTACTCCTCGCCCTCTACGGATCGTATTTCAGCAACTGAGGTGTCAGAAAATTCACAATTTTTTCAGATTGATCATCCTAATCAATGTTTGCAAAATTTCCGACTGTCCGTGAAGGCAGCATTGATCCTGCGGAGTTTCGGGGACGCGCATCTGAGGCGCGTTCACGTCTCCACACACATACAAACGCAGGCATACGGCAACACAACGGCAGCATCCCTGAACGGAGGGAGCGCTCGTTTTTTGGTTTGACAGCCTGGAAGAATCACTGTATTATATTTTGTCACGTTTGATAACAGACTGTCTCTGACGCCGCAGAATGATCCCGGGCCCTGCCGAGCCTTCTGGATTCTGAGGCCCGCACAGAAATCCACCTTGCACCGGCAAAAGGGACCCTCACTGACCGCGTCGCATCCAGCAGCAGCCAGCCCGAGACAGAATGTCAAGTACCCCTGAAGAAAGTCGCTCCAGGGGCGGCGGCTCCGACAGTGACTTGAAAATTGCCTCTTCGAGCAACACGTCCCCCGAGGGTGGACCTCCACCACCGCTGCACCAGAACCGAATACGGCAGGTGGGTGTCTGTCCGCAGCCTGCTTTCTGCATTGACTGGCTCAGTCAGCCGTGTAACGAGCACCGCTGCTGCTGTGCGCTTAGGAAGAGCGGTCAAAGGCGTTGCCGTGCTTTAGCACATCGGCGCTGGTGATCTGACAGATGTTGCATTAAATTGTGTTAAAATTAGCTACTAACAGGAGCACGCTTCTCTGCAGAGAAAATGACGTATGTTTTGATAAGAGACTTATAGTGATGTGTTTCAGGAGGATGTGATAATACCCAAACAGGCCAATTGTTATGGCCGTCAATATAAACACCACCAGACTTGCACTGCCTCCACTAGTTACTGTTACAGGCTGCAGTGAGGAATGTTTACAGCTGCACATATAGGCCTATACCACTGGAGGTGTAGTGTTTGCATGGACCATTATTATGCTGTACTGCTCAGATGGTCCGCATCCCTGACTGTGACTTCTGATGAGTTTGCCCTTCTACCCAAAACATGACATAACCTATTGCAAGTAGTTTATCAAGCTCTGGTCTCCTGTTGTGAATGTTAATAGATGGTCTATGTCAAACATTGGTAGTATCATAGCCGGTGTGTGTGTGTGTGTGTGCGCGTGTGTAGGTGTGTGTGTGTGCGTGTGTGCACTCTCTGTCAGGCCACTCTTGGGCTGGGCTGGTTTGGCAGTAAGTCTTTCAGTCCTTGTGTGGACTGAATTTCTGATATTACTCTGCAGCTTCTTCCTCCCCTCCCCTCTCCATGTCTACAAAACAACTTCATCACATGTATTTATTGTTAATACCTAGGTGCGTTTTAATAAATTGATGCACTGCTGTGCATGAGTTTAATGGGGAAAATTAAATCTATACAGTCAGTTCATTTATATCTATGAGTCTGTTCTCATTAATGTAGAAATAAACTAGAAAATTAATGTTAAGTGTTTCCATCTATATGTGATCATGCAATGTGTGTGTTTGTGTATTCAGAGAAAGTGAGTCAGGAGATGGTAGAAGGCTGTTTCCTGTCTCAGTGCACTCTCTCAGGCTAATATGATTTCAGTAATGGACTGTAGTGCTATACACACACACACACATTGACACACTTTAGTCTCTTCTTTTAGGGTGGGGCCATTGAGCTCATGTATCAGATGTATCATCAGCATTGAAAAAGCTGGTCTTTGTGTTTTCATGATTAAGTGAGCACACTATGCTGAGAGAATCTGAATAGTTATGTCCTTTTGTTGGTGTTTTCTTCATACCTTTGCATGTATGTGTCTGTTTATCTTTATGTGCTCTATAATGAATATACAAAATTTCCCACAAAAGTTTATTATTTCTGTTAAGTGTGAAGGCTTTTGTGGAGGCTAAACTGGTAAAAGAAGTCACACTTAAAGCTAATCTTTGCAGACAACTGTTACCATAATGTTTTATTTTGTGCTTATTATTGATCTCTGTGTCCACATATATGCAGATCTTACAGTATCTTACAGTATATTACCTCAGCTGAACTTGGAGAAGCACATGTCCTCAGTTGTTATCTTGTCCTCAATAGCAGCAGCTTTTGACTTTGAAGCACAGTTGTACTTTTACATGAAGTCATCGTATTCACCTCTGAAATTAAAGCTTTTTTTTTGCTTTTCTCCTCCTGCATGGAAACATCTTTTGGCAGCTAAAATGGGTGTGTGCTGGTAACTGTTAAGTGGTCACTTCACCCAGATCACAAAAAACACAGTAGCTATTTTCCCTATACTCCTACACTCTCAAGTGGTTCATTTTTGTACCCAAATGTACAAATTTCACTGATCAGAAAAGCTTTTTTTTGCTGCTGTTGGAATTGGAGTTGATAAAAGCAATGAGACTGAAGTAAATTTGCGTGCAGTAAAACCTCAAAAATGAGCTAAGAGGCTAAAAAGCTTTAAAGAGCTGCAGAGTTGGGTGAGTAGTCTCTGTGGGTTCATCACTGCGCATTACCCATTTCACATGTTGCCATTTCATTCATTGTTAATATAAAAAATATTGATTAACAGAGCTTCAAAGGTGCATTTTGATTGCTTAGGTTACATAATTGTGCTTTTTAAGGTAATGGTAGCTGTTTCAAAAGGTACAAATTAATCTACCTTCTTCTGAGTGTAATTGCATAGAGCCCTGTAGACACTGTTGGTTTTATTTGTTGAGCACAACAGAAAATGTCTTTCCAGAAACAATAACCTGGTTTCTCAGGGTAATCCACAGACCTAGCTGTGGATGGTTTTAACTTTTTCCTACCTTTCGGTAGACAGTACTGTCCAGTGAAAACTGATCACAGCAATCTCTCTAAATGAACCTGATTAACATGACCTTGTTTCTAGAAAGACACATTGTTGTTAAGTTTTTAAGTTTTTCAAATGGCATTTTCAATGCTTTGAAAACCACAAACAAAATTCCATTCAACTCATTGTATAGCGTTAGTACAGAAGTATCACCACTGAATATCTCACAATCTCTGCAAATAACTATATGTAGGGCTAGATGCTAGTAGAAGAAAGTGGAAAACTATGTTTTCTGTGATTCAGGTGAACTGACACTTTAAGCTGGTGGACGCTTTGTGATAGAGAAAAAGTGTGAGAGATGCAAAACATGAATTGATAGGTAAGGGAAACGTCAATTGGAATATAGCTAATAAAACTTAATGTCGAGATAGAGCTCAATACAGAAATAACAGATCTACGTATGTGAGACAAAAAGCGAAAATTACAAAAACACAATGTGATGTGAGGCTCTTATTGCAGGCCTAAAAATACTGCCTGTCTCTTGTCTGATTGTCCTGGAGATAAATAGCTTCTTCCTAGCCAAGTGGCTGTGAGTCCATGTCTCTGTGCTCACTGAACCTGTGTCACTGGGCATTTACTCACTGCTCAGGGCTGGTGCTGAGCGATTGCTTCCCGCAGTCTGCTTTCTCCTCTCCTCTGTCTGAACAATACAGAGACTGCGTCATAGTTTGTCAACCCTCTCTGCCTGTGTCAGTCCACTTTCCTGTGGTTGAATAGTGGATACTTAAGAGCTCAGTTTGCAGAGATCAATTCAGGGCTGGATGTCCACTGCAGTCTGATATTGATAATTGAAATCTTAGAACCTCCAGACTGTAACTCTCAGAGATAAGTTTAAATCCTGCAGAATATAAGAATATATAAGGAATTTGTTTATCTGCAAACACAAATGTCATCCATTATCTATAGCTGCTTTTCCTTAGAAGGTCTAGAGATGATTTGTGTTTAGGACTAGATAACTTGGCTATTTCTATTACAGCTCTTCCTGCACCACATTCCTTCCACCCTTCTTTCAGCTCGCCATCCATATCTCCTCCACCAGAGCCTCACCTCCTCTCACTGCTTTAAAACAGGGGTTTGACTCTTTACCCTAGTTTTCTCCTCGTCTTCTTGGCTATCACTCCTATTCATCTCTCATTTCGCTCCAAAATACCTCCCTCCCTTCGCCCTGTCTGCCCCACACTCCTCCCCACCACTGGTCCCTACACTAAGATGTTGATGTGCCAGGAGGTCAGATTTCACTGCAGCCTTTGACATTTTCATCTCTCTCTTTTCCGCCTCTCTGTCTGTGTCTCCTCTGCCTCTCTGTGTCTGCCTGACTATCTGTCTGTCTCTCTTTCTCCACTGGGAGTGGTATGATGGGATTCTGCAGGAAGGGAGTCCTAATGGAGCCATGGCCTTCATTACATTACCTCTGAACAGCTACAGCCACACACCCACATGTAGTCATAGCTATTTTCCAATGCATGGTGTCCAATAGGAATGTTTGGCTAATTGGGGTCTCTGTGGGTGCAGTTGTACAGGGTGTATGTACCTACACACACCCAAACACAAGGAGCATTACATAGCTGTATTTACCAGAGCTGTTAGAGCTCTTGTCTGGTTATAAGTGCTTACACAGACACTTGTGAATGACCGCAAGTCAACCACTCCAGTACCTCTACTGATGGTTACCAAAAGCCATTAAGAATTAAGAATTATTTCCTGTGAAATACCTGCTTGGTACTGCATTGTTGTGGACTGTATTTGGGCATGATTTAGCAAGATATGTCAGTCCAGTACACTGTCCCACTCTCTGTAAAGCATAAACATAATCAGAAAAACTTGATTGTCAGTTCATGTCATGCCACAATTTCCTAAAAAGTAGTTTTGACAAAACAAAACCCACTGAGGAACATTTGCTGTTATTATACAGTCTTTGTTTTTGATAATCTAGTCTTTGAACGGAATGAAAGTGCTGCCATGCTACAGTACTGTATGCACACGGATGTAAATGAAGGTAACATCAAGTATAAAGTTACCTTAAGTTATTAAAATGCTTCTTACAAGTTCCCAGAGGTGAGATTGTAGATTGTAGAGCTGAAACAATTAGTCAGTTCATCTATAAGTCAATCAACAGAAAACAAATCTGTAACTATTTTGATTATTGATTAATTGTTTCAGTCATTTTTCAAGCACAAATGCCAAGCATTCATTGGTTCCTGCTTGTCAAGTGTGAGGACTTGTCCTCTGTTGAATATTTTGGAAATGAATTGACAGAATTGTTATGCTATTGTTATCTTCTTAGGCCTGCAACTAACGTTTACTATCAGTATCCATTAATCTGCCGATCTTTTTCTCGATTAATCGATTATTCGTTCATTTTGTTTATAAAATGTTTGAAGATTGTGAAAAATGTCTCAGTTTTCCAGAGGTCAAGGTGATGCCTTGTTTTCTTCCACCAACAGTCCAAAACCCAAAGATGTTCAATTTACAATGATATAAAAGAGAAAGAGGAGCTGGAACCAGCAAATTCTTGGAATTTCTGTTTGATCAGATGATTATATGAAATCAAAATAGTTGTCATTTAATTTTCTGTTGAGCGACTAATTGACTAATCGTTTCAGCTCTGATTTTCTTTCCGTTGTTCTGAACCATGTCTACGTACAAAGAGTGACCATATTTGGCATCATACTCAGGCCTCCCAATATCAAGGAGCCACTTTGTCGTCCAGCTCTGATGCAATAGACAAGCAACAGTCATATGATGTTATCTGTGGGTTTCGTATGAGTTTCCATACTGTGTAATGGTGATAAGGTGGTGAGAAATTGGTAGTGGTATTCCTGTCCTGGATCCAACATCCATATGGACCGTCAGCATGTCTGTATTTGGGTACAAACGGTGTCCTGACACTCTGTATCCTGGACTGTCCTTCTTGGTCGTCATGGTACCTCATAACTAGTTGGGGTGGCCCAGTTATATCTGACACCATCTCCCACTGTCCCATTTTACCCTGATGGATGTTTGAACGGCAGAGACGGCATCACTCGATGAGTCATAGTTCGTCCTCGTCGTCATCATCATGCTTTTTTTATTGTTCAGGTGAAAGGCTGCTCGCCAAAAGAGCACAGACAGGGTCAAAAAGTGATAAAGAAAACTTTGTTGTAAGGAGAGACAGTGAGAGTACATAATGCATAGAGATGACTGCATTAACTGGCCACAGCTGCAGGATATAAGGAAATAAGCTAGGATATTGAAATGCATCCTCAAGTAAGGAAGGATATAGAAGGATTTTGAATTAAGTTGCACCCTTTGCCAGTCATACTCTATAGAGGACATGTGTTTTTGGACTGGGGGCAATGGGAGGCATTTAGATGTAAATTATTCATTATGACCTTATAACTTCCCGTCAGAAAGAGGGAGAGAGAGGAAGGTGTGGTTGTTGATCAATGGACTTCTCAGAAGCTCAGCTCAAACACCTTCATATAAATGTACTCTCTCTCTCTCATCAGCTCCTTCTTAACCCCCCCACCCCCCCCACCCATGTTTGAGTTTGAGTAAGTGAAGGTTTTTCCTCACAGGAAAACACATGAAAGCTTTTCGCTGTGTTGTTGAGAATAGCATGGCTCATAGCACCACATGTAATGCCTGTTTTAAACCCACGCTCTTATTACATCTAAATATGGGGTTTGTGTTACTTTTATTATGTACCACTTAGGTCTGACAATTGCACCGACTCAAACTCATCATGTTTGGTTTGAGCCCAAAACGGAACTGAAAAGTGTGACTTCTAATTAAATGTTTATACTTCAACTCACATCTGTTTTATTTAGTCTGAATCATTTTCTCTTTCTCACACACAAACATTGTTATATTATGTCTGTCTGACTAATTGTCTGCTTGGTTATTTCTCTCTCTCTCTCTCTCTGCGTCTGACAGCATCACTCAGCATTCCTGGTATGACTGTGTGCTGCCGCGAATTTTAGGTCACACGCTTCATTATTCATTATGCATTCGACTGAAATCAGTTTCTGCCTCAATACCCTTTGTCATCTGACGCTGCATGAGATCAGCCATCAGATGGAAATACATTCTGCCAACATTTTAGTTCATGTGCTAGCATTGGCTAACACATGAACTGTGGGTCAGAGTGATAAAACAGAAACTGTGTTATGTGTCCTGCAACTGCACGCAACATTTGAGGCCTGTGGCTCTCTGTGTGTGGTCTGCAGCTGAAGAATAGTCCGATTTCAAGTTAAGTTATACACAAATGACCATTTGGGCAATTTTCTTATGTTCACAGTATCTGATTTCTGTAGTAAATTCAGTTATGTCTCATATCCAGACACAATGCGCTCAATGCACACAAGTCAATTTGGGGTCTTCTGGAAAAACATCTGTAACTCCTACATCTTTTTAATTCCATCTTAGCTATAGAATAACTGATTAGTTAATTCATGTCTTAATGGGTAGCTGAGTATTTTGTGTGGTACTGTTCTGAGCCCATAGCCTGCATGCACATCTACTAGACTGGCCTGAAAAACCGCTCCCGTGATCCACTACATTTCAGGCTTCTTTTCACACACTTCCTACAATCTCAACAAATTCCATAACACCCTGATATGAGGTTATTGAAATTACTTAGCATTGATAGAATCTGCAGTAGGGTGGTCTGGTGGTTTATTTTCCAGTGTACTCTAGGCCTTTCTCTCATCTTGTTAACAGGAATGGCAAACTGACGTCATGTGTTCCCGAGGGACTTTGGCAGCACTTTAAAGAGGAAAAAAGGGAAAGCCATAAATTAGTATGACGGCCATTTCCAAGGCAGTATCATACCAGCCCCCCTGTATCACAGAGAACCAGTGGGTATTGGTTATGTTTGCAGGCATTGCATTTTACTGCTTTTAGATGTAACACCTCATAAACCTGGCGTCAGTTGCGGCAAGTGAATAATGAATTTACAGACATATTCAGTTGCTTACTCTGCATTTCTTGCCATAGATTCTCCATAGACTCCTCGTAGTTATCTTTGAAAAAGGATGTTGAAGGCTGAGGCCTAATGTAGCAAAAAGCAAAAGCTGCAAGCAATCAGTTAAGGTAGTGCTGCTGTCTACCTGTAGGGTGAACTGGTGAATCAGCTAAGTCACAAATCAGATGTATCCATTTGTGTGTGTGCACATGTGTTGGTGTGTGGACGTGGTACTGCTCCAATTACAACAGGGTGTGGTCTTCTTCACTTTCTCCCTACAGTCTTCTCTCTCTGGGTGTATCATGTGATATCACAGTTATATGTTCCATCTACAGTGCATCTCCCTATTCCCTCTCTGCTCATTTCAGTCCCCCCCCCCCCNCCCACACACACACCTACCCCCGCACCACCCCTCCCACCCATGTGTCGGTGCCATTACTGTATCACTGTATTTGGGTGTGGTCCGATCAGGATTCTTAACCGTCTGCTTCGTCCACTTGTTATTAAATTTGAGTCTGTGTGATTTGGTTTTGTAAGAAAAACAGAGAGAGAGAGAGAAAGTGTGTGTTGTGTACTTTATGGCTCTGACCTTTCTTAAGCAGTAAAAGAGGCTGCAAAATGACTTGACATTTAAATAATATCTGTGAGCCAATCCATTACTGTCTCTGCTCTGTATTTTATTCACGTTACGTGTTTACTCAAGGCAGATATAATTTATGGACTAGCAATTTAGCCATTACCAATATTTACATTAGCTTGCAAAATCAGTTTTTTTTTGTTGTATTATAACAAATGAAAGCATTTGTTCTCATTTAGTATGTTCTTTGTAGAGCTTGTTGGTGGATTTATGAAGCCCACATGTTTGTCACATACCTCATTCCTGTCGTGAAGCTTACGAAAACCTTGTAAAGTGGCTGCAGTCTTTCTGTTTAGACTGTGTAGCCTTTTGAGCTGTCATTTAAGCACGAACTCACAACTTACATTCACAACTTCCTCAACTATCTATCTATCTAAACATACAGTTTTTGGAGTGAGTAGTAAAGCTGCAGTGTTGATTTTCTCATGTTACAGTCATGTGATGCAGGGTTCAGCTGCAGTTTAGAATCAATATCCTGAAGGGAAAGGGTGAGCATCGTGTGTGTGTGTGTGTGTGTGTGTGTGTGTGTGTGTGTGTGTGTGTGTGTGTGTGTGTGTGTGTGTGTGTGTGTGCATATTCTGAGCTTCAGTGTGGGCACTGCAGACCTCCTGTTGTTGTTGTCTGTAGATTGTATAAAAATATCCCCTCAGGATTCTGATGTTGTCTTTATTATGAAGCCATGGTCTGAAATAAAGTGAAGCCTGGCTTGCAGGTGTTATTTATCATGTCTGACTGTGCTAGGCTGACCACATACCAAAACATATTGTACTTCTCTATAAAGGAATCGTTTTTGGGAAGTACGCTCATTCTCTTTTCTTTTCTTTTTTTTGCTGAGAGTTAGATTAGAAGATCTATACCACTCTCATGTCTGTGCGTTAAGTGTAGAGCAGGAGCCTACACTGGAGTTAATTAGCTTAGCATAAAGCAGGGGGAAGCAATTAGCCTAGCTCAAAGTAACTGTGGTATGTCATCTGTTTAATCCGTACACAAACTGAAATGTAAAAAGGACAAGATTTTACGGGGAGTTATGTACTGGAACTCTTTCTCTCCAGTCTTCTCTTTATTTCTCTTTTAAGCCTTGACATCTCTGTAATAGAACAACCTTTCTCAACACAAGATGTTAATTTAACTATTCAGACCTAATAATTCTTTGGAAAAGAATGTATTCAATTTGTATTTCAGCAGTGAAGCACTTTTGTTGATAGTAATGGAAAATGTATTAAACTGTGGAAAGCTCTCTGGTTTGGTTTCGCCTTCCAGTCCACGCTTTAAAAAAATCTGTATCTGCCTCTTGTCAGGAGGTTGTTAATGAAGCACAGGGTATGTAGGCTTTCTGCTGTATCACTGCACATGAAGACGTTTCAGTCACTCACACACTTACCAGGTTAAAGTAAGCCTAATGCATCACTTAAACCAAACAGATGTAAGGACTAATGAAAACTAGCATTTCTCAGTGAGGAGCAGTTGGGAGGGGGGCTGAAAATTGTGGTCATGAAAATTGTATAAGCTTCTAGAAGTCGAAATGAGTCCTCTTAAACAGAAAGATCCTCCCTCCATTAAATCTCAGATGCATTATACTGTATGCTGCCTGACACTCATCACTGGCAGAACTCCACTAGTCAGCACTGTAGCTCCATTAGCAGGCAGACAAATCATAAACAGCAACAACAACATCAGCAACATCCAAAACAACCATAAAAATAACGATAATAAAGATATTGGCTCCCACAAGCAGAAAGATAAGTTAAAGAAACAAACCAGTGTTTTTGTATGTTTTACTACAAATGATGTACTTTACATTACAGCTAGGTATGTTCCAGAGCATATCATAGAATCGATAAATGCATTTTTCTACTTCCCAGGCAGCCACTGGTTCATTTTAGTTCATGTCCGTATGATATGAAAATAAACTTGCAGAGACAAGTAAGTTGCTCAAAGGCCAACCATCACACTGAACATTTATTTATTTTTTTATTGTCAAAGTTACATTTCCTTTTGCTCAGTAATGGAGTTAAGAAGCATTTGAATACAGAAGAATTGCATTCTCAATATTTGTGGTTGGAAAATCAAACACAAAAGACAAAGAATTAACATAAACATTGTGAAACTTTTGCTAATTTGGTAATTTATCACATTAACAAAGGCTGCAAGCAACTCTTGCTGCATATCCATACATGAAAATGTGCATGCGTGATGAAGTGCGTACACACCAAACCTGCACACACACATCCACTCACAATTTGAAGCACATGAACAGGCACCTGCTGGGATTCATGTGCTGGTCTTTGCGTCTCCCATATCTGTCTATCATAGAGTCCTAATGGGCCATATAAAAGCCTTTGGATCTATAAAATGAAAAGCAGACCATTAACCCCTCCCCATGTAAAAGATCAAGTAAAGCAATAGAAACAAGAGCTCACATCAGCTCTCTTTGGAGCCCCCCCTTCAGTGTAATCTGATGCCTAAATGGACACACTGATTCACACACACAAACACACAAACTTTAGTTTATAATGTTTTCTCCTAATCCTCATTATCTTGCATGAGTGATGGAAGGGATCAATAGAGGTCATTGATCAGCCTTTTCTGATGCATACACACTGAAAAGTTAGTAGAATACCGGTAGTATTAATAAAGACACACACACACAACTGTAGCAATATTATAGTAAGTAACACTGTTTCAGGCTCAACTAACATGCAGATCAATAAGCTTATAGATTCTGTCTGTTAAATCTGAAACTCAAGAAGTCCAGCAATACATTAGTTTTGCATTAACTTGCATTGTACAGAATACTGTATGTTATGGAGAAGTTTTTCTTTGTTTTTTATTTTTCAGGACTTTTATTAAGAATAGTTAGATTAGAATAGTTATGTAATATGCTCATAGGAAGCCAGATATCAAACATCAAGTAATGTCAAGTGCTAAAAGACTGGGACATAAAGACATGACATGGACTTGTGGAAATAGCAAAAACTGGTGTACATAATTGCAAAGCTGAGACCTAAGTCATTTCAAGATTCTGTTATAGTCATTTTTAGCACAGTTGGCTTACTTTTTGAAGCACTGGAAAACTGTTTTTAGGCTGTTTTGCTTGGTAACAAACTGTGAGTTGTGCCTAATTTAAAAGAAAATAATCACTGGTTAGATTAATTCTACATGGAATTATATGCATGCATTCTAAAAGACACTTTTATATATCTGGATTAACTATTGATAATATTTCAACCTTGATTAATGATCCTGGAAAATAAATAAGTAGATCCGAAGATCTTTTTTTCAGTATCATAGAATAATTATGCAAAAATCAGAAGTAGAAAGTAATTCCTTATTCTATTTTGTTTTACAGTCATCATCACTGTATTAATGTTCTGTTTCTACTATTTAGCTTCTACAGAGCCATAGATGTTGCCTTATAAGAATCCTTATTCTCTGTTTCACCAGCAGAGAGTGCCAGAGGAGCAGAATATTTCCACAGAAATATATTCTGCTAAACAGCATCATGGAAATGAATGAAGCACTCAGGCTGTATTCACCAGGGTAGAACATTTTAGACAGCATTACAGTGTGGAGTGATTCAGCAGATCTGTCCCATTCATGATTACTAGAAAGAGATGTTGCTGATGTTGTTCTTGTTGACTGAGCCTGTGAAAACATATCAGGCAAACTGTGTGAACAGAAATAGAGGTGTGAGATAGTGTCCCTGGTGCTGACATTTCAAACTCCTTTCATACACATTAACATTAGCTGCACTGACAGAGAGAGACCTTGACACCCGTCTGCTGGTGGTGGACACACACACACGCACACACACGAGCTGTCAAATCATATTCAGCCACCAGTACCAACGATGCAGTGCAGTTGAGATTCAGACCAACCCACTTTCCCTCCCATGCAGGGGGAAGCCTGTAACTTGCAGGTGATTGGGAGCCACTGTTCTGTGCTCACTGCTCACTGGTCCCCCTCTGGACGGGGTGGTGTGTCCCGTCTTCTCTGCTTGCTCACAGAAGGACAGCCTGTACCCAAGCTCACCCTGTTTCTCTTCCTCCCCAGTCTTCTTCCTCTTCCTTGCAGCTGCCCCTCTTTTCATGCTCTTCATTTTTCTTTTAATTTATGTAATCAACTTTTTTTATATTTATGTCTTCTTTATGCCCCCCTAATTCCTCTCTCCGACCACTGTACTGTCTTCTTCTTTCTATATAGTAATTATTTTTTTGCAGAAATCAAACAGCTGTTGAACACAACCCTGTCAAATGTCTTCATGCCCACTCTGATTTAAGGTCTTTTTATAACACTCACCAGATAGAAGGGTTAACGATGACACACAAGAAGACCATCAATGTCTTTGTAGTCCCTGCTTCTGTGTTCATGTAAGTGCACAAATCCTCTAACATCTCGAAAATGTTAAGCCTTTAACTTTATCTGGGAAATGAACAGAAGAAGGTGGAAAACAATGTAGAAAAAAAAGGAAATATGTTGGATTCATGTTTAGCCAAAATGGCACACGTGAAAACCCAACTAACTGTGTGACATTGTTTACCAACTGCGGATGATGGTGCTAAAATTTCAACTCATTTTGCTTTTGGTGGTTGAACCTTTGCAAATACACCTTAGTTGGGTTTCATTTCCACCTTGCTGTTCTTTTAAACCCACTATGTGTAAAATTTTTACTTGATTATAGCTTCTTCAAAATTACATGTTGGAATAAGTTTGTGTTTGTATAAAAATGAGACAGGCAAAGAAAATCCTTTTAGCCCATTTATCTCAGTGTCCCTGGGTCAGATGCATGGAGGGGATAGCTTTTCTGATACAACCACTGGGGAGCACTAAGACAACAATATTGCACACAAAATGGCTTTAATATTCACTTTATTTGCCCTGTTTTCTCCAGCTCTCCCCCTCTAATCCACCCCAGCTCCCCTCCTCACCCATTAACCTTCCTTTCTGCTTGTGTGTCCCTCTTTCCCTCAGGATAGAGTGCATTTTCACAGCAGTAGTAAGCGAGAGTATCTGTGGCTGTAGCAGTCAGCTGGCTGTTGGCATACAGCTTCCCTTAAACCCCTTACACAATAAACACTTTCCTGTGACTGTAGCTCACATAAACACATCAACACTCACATGCACACACACACACGGACAAACACTTTTTGTAGCCACATCTGTTCACATGGAGTAGGGTTTTCATGTACATCTGGACCGGGTCATTCCCTGTGTGTGTGTGTGTTTGAGTGTGTGTGTTGGAATATGGAGTGAGTAAGCAGATGGGTA
Organism: Maccullochella peelii; assembly: GCA_002120245.1. Lineage (NCBI taxonomy): Eukaryota > Metazoa > Chordata > Actinopteri > Centrarchiformes > Percichthyidae > Maccullochella > Maccullochella peelii. Next base: position 30,698 of record LKNJ01001290.1, on the reverse strand, counting down.
TTTACTCTCATCATTCAACCCTTTTCAGTCATTGCCTCCCTGTCTCATGTTTGTGCACATGAATGGGAATGGTTCATTTTCAATTGGCATATATGGATGTGTGGACCTCTGAGTGTTTGTGTGAGACTGTGAAAATCCAGTAGTTGTTTCCTGGCTTGATGTGGAGGGACAAAGGCTGATTCTCCTCCGGATCATTCTCCCAAAAAGATTAAGAAGACTGAAGAGAAGAAAATAGAAGAATTGAAGAGGAGGGGATGGCAAGGGGGGAAATAGTCAGCAGCTATTTATTTCCAGTGTCAGTTTGAAGACAGGATCATTTTTCAGCCAATCCAAGGATTTTTTTTAAATTGTATTTTCACTTGGAGAGTTCAGATGAACACTATTTTGAAGGTGGATTTTTTTTACCATTTGGAAAATGACCAGAAACTTTCCTGGAAAGTTACTTTTTTAATGTGACTTAGCACAGTGTTTACACAGAATGAGGCTTTATTACTTTTCATAATTCATACAGTAAAACACAGGGGTTTTTTGGCATCTGCAAAGATTAAGTGTATATGTGGTACTTAATGTTAGTTAAGGACTTATGAAAGTTAACAAAGTGAAACTTCAGAACCTAGTAAAACAATTTTTTGAGACAGAGAGCGTTAGAAAGGTGAAGTCATGGCCCATGCTGCAGCCCACCTGAAGAAAGCTCGAGAGCTTGAGCAAAATCCAGAGTACAGAGCTCTGCAGAAAGCCAGGGAGAGGAGGAGACGGCAGCGTGAGAGAGCCGAGCGAAAGCGTCTGGTAAAACACACAAAATCCCATTCACAAGTTTGTGTCATGTATCATGCTCATTAGCATTTTGATTTCCACTGCACATGCTCCTGTGGGCTTAAGAGTATACTGTAAGCGTTGGTGTCAGGATATTGTGTGTAAGAGTGGGTTGTGGGGGCTGCACAGATGTGGATGTGGTTGAACGTACAGTGTGCTGTGGTTTGCTGTCCTGCTGTCCTCTATTATGTAGTGTGGGGGAGATGGATGATGGTGGAACAGATGACAGATGTGAGAAAGGCTCAAGCTCAGAGGGAGGTCACATGCTGGTGGTATCAGACCTTGTATGGAGCAACCTTTTGGTAATATGTGAAATAAAAGAATATGTCGGGTATGGTATGAAGTACATGTTCATGGAGAATGAAAAAAAGAAAGTAATGGACAAAGTGGAGTCAAAGAAATTTCCTTCGCTTAGCCCATTATTTTCTCATTCCCTGTGCAACCAATGCAACACCTTCCACCTGTCTCCGTTGCCTCGTATCACTCCGCTAAGCCCCTCCCACCAAACCCGCAACTTCGACCAGCAGCAGAAGGAGTCGGTTACCCTGCAAAACATCATGCCTCGTAGTGCTCACTCTCCACGGCGTGAGCCTCACCGAGACCCCAGTCCGTCCCACCACGACTTGTCTTTTCAAAGTTGCCTCTCCAGTGCTTCGCAGCCACAGAGCAGAACGCCCCACGCTTCAGAGGCAGCTGCAATGCATATAACAGTGGGATAAGAGGCTAGTACACCACACTGTCCCCCCTCAAACGTTATTCCCCACTGTGTGTCATCATGCCTCTTTGCCACTTGTCGATATGAGCGCCATGACATGGAATATAATGAGCCCGAAGCTCCGTGTGGAGCCGGGACGTGTTGCTTTGTACTATACGCCGCTGTAGGCAAAGGAGGTATTGGAAATTTATCACAGTTGTAGGATTTTCGGCAGGATTTTCCATCATTCAATCAGGCTTTCACCGTCTGAAGGAACGTGCACGCGCATCTGCATTTGTAGCTCAGTCAATATGAACGCACAGTCTCTCTGAAATAACCTATGATTGGCCAAAGTCTCCCGTCAGGGATAGATTTTCTGAAGCCTGAAAACAGAGCCAAGAGGAGGGGCGGAAGTAGAGGTTTGCTCTCAGACCACTTGAATTACAATTGCTGGATGGTTATTATAGAATTTTGCCCAATGACGCCAAAAAATACTGCCTACACGACCTTTAACTAAATAATTAGTTTTGTGGCTATGGTTACTCGGAGTTTAACCTTAAGCTCTGATGTGAAATGGTGGTTTAGCTGTTGAATTGAACTACGTCTGAGGTGTTCTGATGGACAATTGTAACTGATGCCTGCGAGACAATGAGATATTAGTATTTTCTGTGGCCATGATGTAAACGCAAATACAACTAATAAGTAGAAAAGGAATGTCTAATCTACTCAAACCTTTTGAGTAGTTAGTAGTAGTTAGTCTTTAGAGATTAAATGACCTCTGAGTAGATCAAGTGGCCTAATTTTCACTGAAAGATACTGCCATACACTTTATTTGGATCAAGCCTGTGTTTGACAGTCCTCACCAAATAAATATTCACACACCAAATATGTGAGTATGCTTGGTCTCATAATACAGGCAATGGCAGAGGTAACAAATTACCATAAGTGGCCTTGTGTGTACATAAATGCAGCTCCTAATGAGATGTTTATGATACTGAGTAGAGTTTTGCTGTTCCTCCTATGTAACCATAGATTTGGACAGAGTACAGTGTATAATCTAGTATCCCCCATTACATGACTGACTGCAGATCAAATCCTGTGCAGATAAAGAGATTACAGCTGGTTCTCAATCAATCCAATCTCTGTTTGTGTGTGTGTTTGCTTGGCAGAGAGAGGAATGAGACAGCAAAGGCAGAAGTGACTGAAAAACATAGACAATACTGACACCCGTGCTATAATGCTACTGGTTTTGTTACCTGTTTGCAAGTCTATGATGTGCATTTGTGATTACAATCTGAAGAGGCATATGTCACTTGTTGTATGAACCAGTATCTGGAATATTCCGCATTCATGGCTGTAAAAGCATGTGCTCAGATGAAACCCCATGCAGTTTTCTACATATCAGACATTTTCTACTGTAAGGTTGTAAGTGAGCAGTAGGCCTAAGTGAGCGATATGGAGCGGTAAGGAGTGGGCGGCACGGTGGTGCAGTGGTTAGCACTGTACTTTCTTCACAACAAGATGGTTCTCGGTTCGAACCCACCGGTCGGCTGGGGCCTTTCTATGTGGAGTTTGCATGTTCTCCCCGTGTCCGCGTGGGTTCTCTCCGGGTACCCACCATCCAAAGACATGCAGGTTAGGTTAATTGATGATTCTACATTGCCCATAGGTGAATGTGAATGTTTGTCTGTCTCTATGTGTCAGCCCTGTGATTGACTGGCGACCAGTCCAGGGTGTACCCTGCCTCTGTCAGCTGTCAGCTGGGCCCCCCACGACCCTCTGAGCGATATAGATAATGGATGGGTTGTAAGTGACTGAAATTTGATCTGAGCACTGCGTTGAGGCTCGACTTCTGTCACTCCATCATGACCCTTGCTGTTCCTGGAGAGCACCGCAGACCATGTGGTCTTCAGTCCGACTCAAACCCAGTTGTCGTGGACCCCACCCTGGGTTGTGGTCTTCACTGGAAAGGTAAAAAATAGCCAAGACAGGAGAGACAGCAAGGGTTAAGTGTTTATGGCTGCAGTTGTTATCCTACAGAGAGAGAGAGGAGAGGTAGAGGAAGAGTAGATAGGACTGGGCCTTGGCTAGGCTCAGCTCACACACTAAGACAGAGGCAGAGGTATCCAAGACTGAAGAGTTTTTGCTGGCCAAGGGATAAAAGGACACAGAGAGTGGAGAGGATAAAAGGGCACAGAGAGTGGAGAGAGTGATGGTAATAGTGAAGTAAGTGAGATTTGGACGGAAGACATGGATAGATTTAATGGATTCTAAGACTGACTGATGCAGCCACACGTCAGGAAAGTGGACTGGAGAGGCTTTTACGTAAGGACACAAAGTGAGAAGCTATAAGGATTGGACTTTGGTGGACCATATAATACCATACAGTGAGTGAAGACAGGCATAGCTGGGAAATTACCAGCTGATTTGGAAGGTAACCATGGGTAATGCAGCAACGTGTAAGGCCTGTGGATCAGATAAAGCTTTAAAAACCAGTGGGAGTGGCAAAGATTTAAACCATCACTACGGAGCTACTGACTCTGGATCTGATGTTGATGATTCACTGGTAAGAGGTGGTGAGAGAAATACTAAGGAAGTGTTCAAGGAAACATAATCTATTTGCTGTGTGTGTGTGTGTGTGTGGTGGCATCCCATAGGAGAGGTTTGATCCTTGAACCTGATTGTGCTGACCTCACAAGTTAACACCCAGTGGTGTTTGACTGACTTAACCCCACTAAAAACAGGTTAAAACCTTGTCAACACTCTCTCAAATCAATACAGTCAGTAGTCCTTTGCAAAAGTAGTGTGGCAGAATAGAAGCTCCATACATTTTGTGAAGTAATATCTTTGTAAATGTTTATTAGTAGTCGATTAATTGATTAGTTGATTTGTCAGATGTGAGGATTTGCTGCTTTTGTTTGTCTTTCTGGACGTGATAGTGAACTGAATTCTTTTAATTAATAATTTGGGCTTTTTTGGGGGGGTATTTTTGGTATTTTAAAACCAAACAAATAATTGATTAATTGAAAAAATCACCAGATGAATTGCTAGTGGAAATAATTATTTACCCTTAATATATCAGCACACTAATATTATTGGCTGATATTGGCTTGTCACAGACAGACTGGCATACATACTAATACATAAATACTTTATATTTTACATTGATACGTATTTTTATTATATTGTATTAACACTTATTTTTCTTAATTCAACTGTAAGATATGTTTGTTGTTTTTGTGTTTTTATTTCTTTTTATTATTTAGAAGGATGTAATTTCCATTGAAGTTCAAAATGTACTATGATCTTACTATACTGTTACTGTCAGCTTTGATGTTAGCTGTTCAACTGTAAAACATCCATCCTGAGTACATGTTGTCAACATTTTTGAGGAGTTCAGAGTGAAACATAGATCATGTGTGTGTGTGTGTGTGTGTGTGTGTGTGTGTGTGTGTGTGTGTGTGTGTATGTTGCAGCTGCTTGTGCTGCCTTCATGTCTGGTGGTTAAATTTAGAATAGCCTACTCAGATGAACTATTGATACAAGCAGGAAGTCTGACCTCCATAAAACCAAAAAACCCTTTCTATATTAGCGTTTTATATCAAATTAACTCCCATCATACACAGTAATAACAAGCTACAGTACATCCATCTTTCTAAGTTGACTTGACTTTTTATGTGTACGTAAACAGAACTAAGACAAAAACATGGGGTTAAAAAAATCACTTGTAAATAATACGACAGACATAATCAGGCTAACAGTCTGATCTAAATATGTTCTGAACTAACCCTTACTGTTACCTTTATATAGGTATATGGAATATATATATTCCACTTCTACCATTATACCAAAAGTAGACCTGAAACTTAATGAAACCAAAAATTATCCTAATATTAGCCTCCTTCCTGTCTTCATCTCTCTAGTCCGACAGTAACACCAGTTTCCTGCGGGCTGCCAGAGCAGGGAACATTGACAAAGTCCTCGACTTCCTGAAAAATGGAGTAGACATCAGCACCTGTAACCAGGTAAGGAAACCTATTACCAGCCTCAACAGAGGCTACATCTAGGATCTGGTGATGACGTTTCTGTTGCGATTTATGATGTGCATTGTCTTTCCTGTGTTATCTTTGCAAATTATCTTTTGGATACCTGGGTTTTTGTTATGAGGTCTTGATTAAGTTTATGACATTGACTGCCTAGTTTTGATATAGTCAAATCTCATTTGCATCATATTGACCTTATGGAGTTAAGTTAGATTGTTCAAAACACTCACCATATTTGTGACAGGCAAGCCTGTGCTAATGTGTGTTGTTCAGCAGATGACGTCATATTGCTATGCGTTTCCATCTAACTAAACATGTATGAAACAGCTTAGTGTTCTGTTCAGTCGTGTGTGAAAATTGAAATATTTTCTGAAATCTGTTGTTTAATGGTTTATTGTGCACATATGCTAGTTGCATACAGCACATACATTACGGTACATGCTACTGTCACAGTAGTAGGTCAAAGCTGCTAACTGGTCTCTCTGTCTGTCAAACCTGCTGAATCTAACCTTCACTCTGCTGTGTCACGGAGGCATCACACAACTGAGCTGAACTGCCAGGCCACCCTCACATTTCTCTTCCCCCCATGGCCACACCCATTCTTCCCTCCGATCTCAGCTGTATTTGACATATCTGTGTCCCTCTGACAGCTGTTCTTACCCCACATAGCCACATTCCACTGAGGAGGAGGGATTGGGGAGGGTGCAAAATACCTCCCCCTAGAGCTATGTACACCCCCACCCCACCCAGCCGGCCGCCCTATCTATGTCAATATGATTTACAGCAGTCACAAGGTAGCTTAACGGAGCATGGGGGATATGTGAGTGTGTGTGTGTGTGTGTGTGTTGTGTTGCTCATTGCTGTTGGCCTTTTGTAATTTTATTAACTATTTATACATGGGGCTGTAATTGGCTGGCAGACAGGAAGTGGCATCTGCCCACCCATAGCTCTACTACTTGTTGTCATGAGCACCATGGGTTTTGTTTTATGCACAAAGAGGGAAGCCTGACTATTCAGGGCTGTGATTCTACTCTCTCTCTCTCACTCTCTGTCTCTCTTTCACACCCACACACACACACACAGCTCCCTCCCTGCAACAGGAGAGCCCTGCCCTTCATAGTATCTGTCAGGGGTCTGATGATCACACTTGAGCCCTTGTCAGGTGACCAAAAATGCGAGTGACATTTTCATATATATCCCAGTGATGCTCTCACTGTGTGCGTGTGTGTGTGTGTGACTGTTTCTGAGAGAGAGGCCAATATACTGTAATGCCATAGATCTGCATGGATTTTTCATGTTGATGGCAGCTGAGGAGAGGTTTCTTCCAACACAGTGGTATGACCATCCTCGCAGTGGTAATGGATATTTGCCCAGATATGATGCCATTTGAACCATAATGATATTTCAAGGAGATACCAATTTCCACAACCACCACAGTGATAGGAGATGATCATTCAAAAGTATTATGTTACCCGTGATTAGCATCAAAATTGCTCTGTGGAATTGGAAGTGAGTGGATCAGAATCAGTGGAAAAGCACTCCACACATTTACAGAACCATTATCTGTAAGTGTACTGTCAGCATTGCAGAGTCATAGCTCTGTTGATAAGAGCACCAACAGACATGAAAGCCTAAAATGTGCAGTCTGGTTAATTGGAAGTAACAATCAATTAATCTGCAGTGACTTTAAAATTATGGAACCTTTGTATTATACAAATTGGATTTGTGTAAGAGGGTCAGCTATTTACAAATATCAGCACAGTGGTATCACTTGGATAAAATGAACACTGCTAGTAATAGCACAGGTCATGGGGGAATAACATCCTATTTTCACAATTGTCAGAATGTGTTACAGTATAACATCCACAGTATAAATAGTTATTTTCTGTAATGTGGTCTTGTATGATCCAGGAAATGTATCCTAAAATGAATAGCAGTAGATGTAATATTATCGCTGGAACGTCACACAGGAATTTTGAGTGTTGCCCTTGGCGGTGTGTTCATTAACAACTGAAGAGTCAGATCCTAGAAACCAGCAACAGGGTGGCGAGGGCCAGATTCTGGTGCCAAAGGCAGAAGGCTGTCCAAGTTAGTTAAAGAGAGGGAGAGAATGAGATACACTGCCTGTTGGCCAAATCCACAGTATGAATGAGATAAATAAAACACCTTCTTGACAGATAACTTTAGCTGCCAGATTTTTGGCAGTGTGACACAAGCATGTTTGTCTATAATATAAGCTCTGCCCATTTTGGAATTGCAAAGGGAAAACAGCAGACTTATCTCTCTGTGTGTGTGTGTGTGTGTGTGTGTGTGTGTGAGAGAGAGAGAGAGAGAGAGAGTTTGTTCCATATGAGTGTGTCATTTGTCTGTTTGTGTATGTGAGCTGTTTCCATGTCCTCACAATTAAAGGCCAGACTTTAAGGCCAGAGTGATATTACTCTTTAATCTGCACGCATTTACATTATTTCCTCTTTTTCCTCCAACATTCATCCCCTCTGACACTTGGGCCTATAAAACAACACCAAATAAACTTGGCCATTTATTAACACGTGTGATTATAACAAAGGTCAGCGGTCATATATAATGAATTTTAATCTGCGTTGGACGGAACTGTGTCCCTCCTGCCAGGAAGCACTGCAAACTGCCAGGGATCACTGTTTGGGGCTGAACGTCCATTAGCTAAATGAAGCTTTCACTTACAGCTCAGAGGAAAAGGAGATTTAGATCAGTTTGTGCGACAGAGTGTGTGTATGTGTGAGTCCGTTGTGGCTTTTGCTTGTCTCTCCTGGAATACATAATGGTTGAAATGTGATTGAAATGCTCTAATAAGATTGCATAATTCTTGCTGTGTCAGTGAGTCCACCATTTCAGAACTGACGGCTAAATCTGAAACTTTCTGCATGTTCAAACCGCAACAAAGAGCATCTAGTCTCATATTTGGAAGTTGTTTCATCTCGCCTGTCGGCACTGCAGTGAAAATGTCACTGACTGACTGAGTAATGTGATTTCTGATTTACTGAAGTGATGACATTAGAGGCATCGGCAGTGCGACCTGACAAACATTTTTCCATAGCAGAGTATGACGAGCATCTCCAGCTCAGTATAACCACACCCATCACCTGATGACTGTGGTGATGATGATGATGTCCATGTTAGTGCTTTAAGGATAAGTCAGTTAATCGATCAACAAAAAATCTATTGACAATAATTTTAATAATTGACTAATTGTTTCAGTCATACAGATTCTCAAATGTGAGGATTTATGTCTTTTTTATCTTGCTCTAAGTGGGTTTTGGTCTGTCAGACAAAATAAGAATTTGAAATTGTGATGGCCATTTTTTCACAATTATCAGACATTTTATAGACTAAATGATAGATGTATGAATTTAAAAAAAAACAACTGACAGATAGAAGCGTTAATTACAGCCCTAATGTGCTGTATGTGTAATGTAACTGCGACCAGGGTGAAAAATTTTAATGTATGAGTTCACTTTTCTAGTGTGTTTTCACTCTGCAGGTGTAATGCTGATGTAAAGTGGTAAGAATAAGATGTGTTGAAATAGTTATTCAGATGGCTTCTGGCTGACTCAGATTTGGTCAAGAAACTTAAGCATGGCCCTATCAAAGGGTTAATTGCTAATTGGATTCTTCATGCATAAAGACATCTATGCCTTTTTAAGTATTTTATTCTAGGACCTGATGGTTTTTACCTTTTAAAGTCATGTCCTATATCTTCGACACAGTCACTCACTTGACCAGACGCTCACTTAGATACTTTGGCCTCTTAGGAATACCCTCTTTTTTCTTTTTGAAAGGTTGACATTTTCAGTGGCTTCTAAATATGAATGTGTGTGTGCGTGTGTCCTACATACCCTCTATGACTGTGCAGAAACATGATACCCCTTTGGCTGTTTGGCATTTGGCAACTCAGAGAAAGTGAGAGTGTGTGTGTGTGTGTACTCATTTTGTTATTTGTCTTTGTGCATTCGTGTTGTACGTGCATGAGGGAAGCAAGGAGGCAGTGATAGAGGTGTTGGCAACATAGCAGCTCCTCTTTTATATCAGAGCCAGGAGGCACAGTTCCCCTCTGTAATTTCTCTTAAAGAACTTACAGGGGGGGAGATGAAGGCGGACAGACCCAGAAGCTTGGATCTAAACCAGTAGGAATAATGGAAGGAGGCAGAGGACCGCTGTTAATGGCTGGAGCTCCATCACTTCTAAATCCAGCTTGGAGCACCATTTAAGAAGGCAAAAGATAGAAAAAAGAGCAAAAAAGACTTAAAAACGGAGAGAGATTGACATTCGGTTTGAGAAAACGAGCAGAGAACCAGAAGGAGAAGAAGTCACAGTTTAAAATACTCTCTCAGTTTACGCGTTTTAGAGACACACAGCGCAGAATGGAAGAAGAGGAGGATGAGGTGAATCATTCTTTTGTGTGTTTATACATGACTGTCTCCAAGGAAATACGTTTGTGCATGTGTGTTGTATAAATACATCAGTTGTGCTGCGATTGCCTGTCAGTGTGAAACATTTACACTCTACTCTCCTCCTCTTGTGCTGCTCCTAACCTGTAACTCTGGTTGATGGATCAGAGGCCTTTGATGTAATGCTCACACCAAACATGCCTGAGGGAAAAATCAGCCATATTTTCGTTGACTGATACAGTACTTTTTGTTGTTTGTTTTGTGTTATTGACTTTTTTTAGAACTGCAAATCATCCGACTGTTAGAATTTCTTATGTAAATTGATTTTTATGCAATGTTTTTGATTGCATATTTTACACGCAACTTTAAAATGTTTTTTTTTCTGATCCTAATATTGTTGAAGAAAAGTATCCCACTACATATAACATTGTTCTAATTTAATATTGACCACTGGCCTAAATGTTCATAAGAGGGACACAATAACATCTGTACAATAGAGTGCAATTCAGTACAACACCTCACATTGTTGCCTCATCAAGACTCAGCATCTTTACATTATACTGTAGGCTTTACAAGGGTAGTATGCATTTATTGAAAACTGTATTTCAATGCACTGGATTGTTCAGTTGTTGATGTTATTGTGTCCACTCTCTGTATATTCTGCCTCCTATGATGTAATGCAGGTACTTTATGTATTGTCCAAGCTCTATGGTATGGGGCTTAATGCTTGCTGGCTTAACGTTAACCACTCAGTTATGCAATAACCAATCTATTGCATTTGTTTTCTTGACGTCTTACGTTGATGTTGTCTTTTTCTTTTCTCTCCAGAATGGTCTGAACGCGCTACATCTGGCAGCTAAGGAGGGACACACGGATTTAGTGGAGGAACTGTTGGTGAGAGGAGCACCTGTTGACTCTTCCACCAAGGTACATGCACATATTTATATTATGTTAGTTATCATGCTTTATCAACTTTCCAGGTATGAACATATCACAGTTTGATCTTTAGCCCTACATGGTGGAAGATATGTGGAAAAAAAGAAAGGAGGGAGGGAGGACTGTGACAGCTGGGTGACAGAAAGAGAAAGAGGGAGATGACAGGAAGTAGTGCACATGAATGTAAGTAATATATAGTGGTATCAGTTGTAAAGTACTATGTAAATCACTACTTCTCTCTTGAACTATGAAACTTGATTCACAAGGGCAGTGGTGATTTAAGAGGGAGAAAGTCTAAAAGAGTTTAATTATGTAACTTTACATATTCACAATAACCAAGTGTTCTCCAAAAGTCCAACAACAATGTCTTATGTGGGTTTCTGGATTTTTTTTCTTGTGGACGGCGTCCTTTTTTAAATTTACATTGAGATTATAACAAAACAAAACTCACGTTTTGAAAGAGGTCACAGTGGACTTGCATCATGATTAGATATTCTACCTTTATTGGAAAGGAGAGAGAGGAATGATAGTAAGTGCGGCAAGCTGCTTGGCAAGATGTTTGTTATTTGACTCTTTGGATGCCTAATGTGTCAGGTTTAACAGCTAGCAACAGTAAACAGCCAGCAAGAAATCTGTCACCCTGCTGCCCATGTCCTTGAAGTGACATGGATATTAATCAGTCAATAACCTTCATGTCCTGAAAATAAAACAGATGGATTAGCTGGAAAATGCATTGTCACAAAGCTGAAAACAGGGCTGTTTTTCTGAGCTCATTAAAAGTTGACTTTTTAGAGATACGTGATTCTCACAGCACAGAGACACTACAAACATATGATAATCTTATAGAACTTGATGCGTTGCTGTAGATTAAACTACCCAGTACAGTATATAAATTAGTTAAAATCAGCACAACCTTAAACAACAAAGAATAAGTACTTTTACTTTTGATACTCTAAGTACATTTTACTTTTGTAAGTCTTTGAATACAGGACTTTTACTTCACAGTGTGGTATAAGTACATTTACATAAGTAAACGATCTGAAGTTCTTCCACCACCGCACAGGATACAGCCTTGGCTGGTGGCCTTAACCCTGTTTTTCTCTGCAGAAAGGAAACACTGCCCTCCATATTGCCTCACTGGCCGGACAAAAAGATGTAGTCAGACTGCTGGTGAAGAGAGGAGCAGATATCAATTCTCAGTCGCAGGTGAGAAGCTTCTCAATGATCAAAAGCTATTAGATGATAAATTAAGAAGTGTGTATGGACTGTATGCATTTGCCTCTACAGAATGGCTTCACTCCACTCTACATGGCAGCCCAGGAGAGTCACTTGGAGGTGGTGCAATACCTGTTGGAAAATGAAGGGAACCAAAGCATTGCAACAGAGGTAAGTTTGTGTGTAAGACACCTGTATATGTGTTGAATTGTAATTGTAAATTGTAATCATCATTGTAGTCATTCACTCTGAATGTTTCTTGTTTCTTCTTATGTGCTTCTCCAGGATGGCTTCACACCACTGGCAATCGCCCTCCAGCAGGGCCACAACTCAGTGGTCTCCCTGCTGTTGGAGCACGACACCAAGGGTAAAGTCCGCCTCCCAGCCCTGCACATCGCAGCCCGCAAGGACGACACAAAGTCTGCCGCACTGCTGCTCCAGAACGACCACAACGCTGACGTCCAGTCAAAGGTGAAGGAGGGCGGCAGGGAGAAATTGATGGAGGGAGGAGAAGGGTGGAGGCGGAGTGCCAGTTGGGAGTGGAGCAAGACGTAGAGGGAGAACAGGAACAGAAAGGAGGGCAGACTGTAATTACAAAATGGGGAGAGGGAAGGAGGAATTGAGGGAAGCATGCAGGGAGGTGGCAGGAAGTGTGTCATGATGCATCTGATTGAATGGATAATTTTTCATGTTGACAGTTTTATTCATTTCATCAATCATTTGCGTGTCCATTTAGGAATATAATAATATTAATGGACAGAGCCTCTCTTAGAATCCTTTGTTGTTTGCTTCCTTGTCTTAGCTCTTTGTGTGACCTTGCAAACTTACCCTGTGTTTTATGTGAATGTTGTGATAAGCCCTTTCAACAACCCTACACCCTATACCTTTCTCTCTCTATGCGTCCTAACCAGATGATGGTCAATAGAACCACGGAGGTATACAGACTCATCACCTCTTCATTTAATTCCTTTTCCTGTCACTTCTGACCATTTCTTTCAGCTCTGTTGTCCTGATCTTTCCCTTATTTAACGAGGACTGCATGTCAGAATTATGTACCATTAATATAAATGCATGCAGCTGACTATGCTGTACTACACACTCCTGCATGGCTGACAGTAAAAGACATTGTGTTGTATTAATATATCCCAGAGAATGTTAGTTGATTGCACTTTAGTTATAGATTATTTGTCTTTCTTTCTTTTTTATTTTTTTAAATTAATAAATCATTCTTTAAAATATATTAATGTTACAGATTTTTAATTGAAACGCTGACAGCATTCCAATGAAATTTCACTTCTTTATTTATTGCTCTTTTTCTGTGCATGTTTACTTCTAAGCACGTTGATAGCATTGTTTTTCCTCTCTGAAACACGTTGTTGATCTTTAAGTTAACTCTGTTTCTTAATTAAATTGCACCATGTCTATCAGAATGGGAAGGTAAGGAGTGAACCCACCTACAACTGTGTACTGTGTATATATGTATATATGTATGTGTATATATATATATATATAGCTTATATATAAATGTCCATTTGTCCGTCTAAGCAGATACACATCGTGCGTAGTTGCTTTGTGTATTTCAGTTTTGGTTTTTAATGTCCTTTATGTTGAACTTTTAGTATCCAAAAACCAAACTGCTTTGATTTTTTCGCCATTCGTTTTTTTTAGCAAGCATGGCAGAATTACAGGGTTTTTGCATGCATCATGTATTGCATGTGCTGTTTTGGGGTATGCTAATTTTTTATGCTTCTTCTCACACCAATGTGTCTGGTTTCTTTTTTCAGCATGTTGCCTTATCGTAAAACTGCTTCAGTAGAGTCAGGCTTCTTTCTTGCATTTGCTACAGAAAAATATGATCTTTCTTTCTTTCTTTCTTTCTTCCTTTTTGTGTCCTTCAACTTTTCCTCTTCCTTTCCCTCTCACTCTCTCCTTCCCTCCTTTCTCCTTGTCTGTCTCAAACAGAGTGGGTTCACCCCTCTGCACATTGCGGCTCACTATGGTAACGTGAATGTCTCCACCCTGTTGCTGAACAGAGGAGCTGCTGTGGACTTCACAGCCAGGGTAGCGCCCCATCTCCACTTCTTAGCAAATCAAGACACTCTCTGTACTGCTGTCTATTAAAACTTGACGTGTGCATTTTCACTTTGAGGCTTGCAGAACAGTTTGTTTACTATTTACCATAATGCATTTTCCCTTTTAATCCTAGCCTTTATTAACTGCATTTCTGCCTGCCTGTCAAAGGTTACATTTGTTCATGTTTTCATCTGCATTGCTCTCTTGAGAAGTTTTCAGTGTGTGATGTAACTTTCTATTATTGCCCCAACTCAACAGAAACAGAAAAATTTTAATCATACAAACTATTATTTAAAGAGATTGAAATGGGATTTGAATACTGCTCCTAATCACAACCATGAATTATATATTTGCTGTGTATATTGAACAGTATTTGTGGTAAAGTTAACTTTCCTTTGTTTCCTTTCCCCCTTTGTCAGAATGGGATAACGCCTCTCCATGTGGCCTCCAAGAGAGGCAACACCAACATGGTGGCCCTGCTGTTGGACCGAGGGGCTCAGATAGATGCTAAAACCAGGGTGAGACTCTTATTAAAGTCTGGACATCAACTTTTATTAAATAGGGACAATTCTGCCGCTATTTACTGCTTAATATAGTATACCAACCACTTGTCAATTAACTCTTTTGTCATAACAGACAAACTGGATTAATATCTACACTTTGTATATATTTATGCGTTTGTGCCTTTGTCTGTGCATGTGTGATTGTCTCACAGGATGGGCTGACCCCCCTGCACTGTGCAGCCAGGAGTGGACATGACCCAGCAGTGGAAATTCTGCTGGAGAGAGGAGCTCCCATCTTAGCCAGAACCAAGGTAGTGTACAGCTGTGCCATTACTGGGTCAGCATACCCCAGAATTTTTCCTACCACTAAATAAATGTCTTGAGTTTTTAATTTTGCTCCGTGTATCTTCCCTATTGTCGTCACACAGAACGGACTGTCCCCACTACACATGTCGGCCCAGGGAGACCACATAGAGTGTGTTAAACTCCTGCTGCAGCACAAGGCGCCTGTTGATGATGTCACACTGGACTACCTCACAGCGCTTCACGTCGCAGCTCACTGTGGCCACTATAGAGTCACCAAGCTTCTGCTGGACAAGAAGGCCAATCCCAACATTAGAGCACTGGTAGGGATTTACAGGAAATAACAACTGCACAAGCACAAAAATATACATTAACACAGACACAAATCAGATGAAGGGCCAATAATAAAATAAAACTACGTTTCCATCTCCAGATGTACTTAGATATAGTATTTATCTGTTTGTTTCTCTTTCACTCTCTCTACCAGAACGGTTTCACTCCTCTCCATATCGCTTGTAAGAAGAACAGGGTGAAGGTGATGGAACTGTTGGTCAAATATGGAGCCTCCATTCAGGCCATTACTGAAGTGAGACACTTTGTGTGAATGTCTCAGAATAGCATCTGTAAACACACTTTTCTGTATAAAACTTTCCTTTTTATGCTCACGCTTCCTGCTTCTCTCTCTCTCTTTTTTTTCTAGTCTGGTCTGACTCCCATCCATGTAGCTGCCTTCATGGGTCACCTCAACATTGTTTTACTTCTGCTACAGAATGGAGCATCTCCTGACGTCCGTAACATTGTGAGTATTGACAAATAATTTGTTAAGCTCTCTGTAGTCCGTAGGCATATGGCATAAAGTAAACAGCATTTTTCCAACTATCAGTTTTCCTAATGCAACCACCTAGCAGGTATTCTCAGAAGTCATGAGTGTTTCAGTCAGCACAGCATCCTAGTGCTCATGAATGTTCTGTCTTTGCATATCAGCGTGGTGAGACAGCTCTCCACATGGCAGCACGAGCAGGTCAGATGGAAGTGGTTCGCTGTTTGCTGAGAAATGGAGCGTTGGTGGATGCCATTGCCAGGGTGAGTCAGCTGCCGCATCATCAGAGTTAATCACTGTTTTCTTCCTGTTTATCATAAATAAGCATATTGTATCCACTGGATTGCATACACATACTCATGGGTGATGTCGCCTACCTCAGCTCTGGCTACTGTGTGTCTTGTTTTTCTAATTCCATTGCCTCTACCTGTCTCTCGGCTTCTTTTGTTTCTCTCCCATATTACCTCTCCACTCAAATGTGTATAACCTTTTCATCCCTCAACCACAGGAGGACCAGACTCCCCTTCACATTGCGTCCCGTTTGGGTAAAACTGATATTGTCCAGTTGCTGCTGCAGCACATGGCTCATCCAGATGCTGCCACCACCAACGGCTACACTCCGCTCCACATTTCAGCCAGGGAGGGCCAGGTAGAGACTGCTGCCGTGCTGCTGGAGGCCGGAGCCTCACACTCAATGGCCACGAAGGTGAGCAGAGGATAGAAAATGATGTACACAGACAGAGACACACCTAATCAATCCAACGGATTCAAGATTCTTATATAGGCTCAAAAATATCCAGTGAAACATTAACAGTTTGGACATGCAGGTTTGAAACAAACTTTTCCGTTTTCCCTCTACAGAAAGGATTCACTCCATTACATGTAGCAGCCAAGCATGGAAGCCTTGATGTAGCAACACTTCTCCTTCAACGCAAAGCTCTCACTGATGATGCTGGCAAGGTGAACAGAAAATCATGATTATCTATACACATTATTTGAATAGAACATATATAGTCAAGATTTTCAGTGAGATACACAGTGCACTGAATCTTTTTACCTGACTATAATTAATTTGTGTCTCTGAAATACACTCATTATAGAATCATAAAGGTATGCTGTTTCATAACAGAAATATCAATCAATTCATCAAATGCTTCCTCTTACAGAATGGCCTAACTCCGCTACATGTGGCAGCTCATTATGACAACCGGGACGTAGCTATGCTGCTGCTGGATAAAGGGGCATCGCCTCATGCGACTGCAAAGGTTAGACAAAGGATTTTAAAGACGAAAAGCACTTTGAAAGCACTTCAATGCTATGGTTTATATGTGTTGTGTTCTGCTGTAGCAGTTATTTTGTGATCAAGCACTGCAGTTTACTTTTTGGGCGCACCATTTTCCTCAGCTTACCACAAGATTTTCAACCTAAATCTTGTTGAGGATGTTACATTATAGTAGTGATGGCATACAGAGAGCTTAAGAGTAACGTCCTTTGATTTTTAAGAGCTGATACCAAAACCTGAGATATTCTTGATGTATTAGATTTTAGGTGCACTGGAAAAAAACATAAATGCCTGCTGTTTCAGCTGCTGTTTAAAATCCATAGGGTGAATTTTACACACATAGAGTTGTTATTATAGCATTTAACTGTTTACCTTCCTCCCGCTCCAGAATGGCTACACTCCTCTCCACATTGCAGCTAAAAAGAACCAGACAAACATTGCATTAGCGCTGCTGCAGTATGGAGCAGAGACCAACATTCTGACCAAGCAGGGAGTCAGCCCTCTGCACCTGGCAGCCCAGGAAGGACACGCTGAGATGGCCAACCTGCTGCTGGGCAAAGGCGCTCACGTCAATGCAGTCACCAAGGTCACACACAAACGCAGACACGTTCTGATACTTCTCACTTTTCTCACAGTTCTCACAGTTTCAAGAATCTCCAAGATTAAGGACATAAGCATAGAATCTTATGTCTTTAATCTTGCAACCATTCAAAATAGAAAACAGGGATTGAGTTATAGGGCTGTGTTTTCTGTAGTGCCCCACATACCACTAACTGTATGTGTATGTGTTTAACCAAAGTACTTACACACAGAGACACACAACACAAAGGCGCTAAGACAATTCTGTGCTTTGTATATTACAGAGTGGACTGACTCCTCTGCACCTCACAGCCCAAGAAGACAGGGTCAATTCAGCAGAAGTACTGGCCAAACATGATGCCAACTTGGATCAGCAAACTAAGGTGCAAACACACACACACACCACACACACACACACAAATGTACACACAAACACATTAAAAGGCATACACAGACAAAATCTAGTCACTAATCATGGCATTTCATGCAAGTGGAGACTCCGTTCAAGTCAAGGAATTTTTTGAATTCTGTGGTGAAGTCATGGAATTATAAAAGCTTATTGTTGTTTATTTTGTCTGCATTCACTGCAGGAGGTTGTGTTTACCTGCTGCTTTTTAAATGTGAAGAATCTCCCAACCAGTAAATCACAAAAAGTAACACATACATACAAATTCAGCATATCTGCCACCTACTGGCTTTTGGGAAGCATGGCAATGTCCACATCACACATCCACATCGTTCATAGGGCTTTGTACCTATGACAGTTTGTTGCTATACATAACTTCTTCACAAACAAGTAAAACAAATCAGGCACATTTGAAAATGAACAGTTTTTTCTCTGTATCATCTCCCCATCCTCTCTACACTTCAGCTCGGCTACACCCCTCTGATAGTGGCCTGTCACTATGGAAATGCCAAGATGGTGAACTTTCTGTTACAGCAGGGTGCCAGCGTCAATGCCAAAACCAAGGTAAAATTCAAATGTCAAACTTGAAGTGTAGAAACTCAGTTTAAACTGCAATAGTAAGCACAAGACATAGTACAGTTAAAATCTCTGTTATTTCATCTCATCTGCTTCCTTCGTTCTATAGAATGGTTACACGCCCCTTCACCAGGCAGCACAACAAGGGAACACACACATTATCAATGTGTTGCTACAGCATGGCGCCAAGCCTAATGCTATTACAGTGGTAAGGGAAAAAAACATGTTATTTACTCTCTTCTCATTAACAAGCAAAATATTAGCAAAATATAAGTTTAAAAGAAAAAGTAAATGTGTAATCTTACTTTTATGCCAGATGAACACTATCTCTGTCTTTCTGTTAGAATGGAAACACAGCTCTGTCTATTGCCAGACGTCTGGGTTACATCTCTGTAGTGGACACACTGAAAGTCGTCACTGAGGAGGTCATCACTACCACAACGGTACGCTTGTGATACCAGTAAGTTTTCTCCTAAATTTCCCAGAAAACCCTGTTAACTTTTGTCTTTATGTTTTTCTTTTTCCATGACTGTGAATGGGGCTCACATCAGACGGTCACAGAGAAACACAAGCTCAATGTCCCCGAGACCATGACTGAGATCCTTGATGTGTCTGATGAAGAAGGTGAGTTACTTTAAGCAGAGAAAGCAAAAAACACAGAACTTACTGTTTTACTGGTCCATATCAAGCTCATTGCTTTACAGGCAAAGGGACTGGCAAAGGTGTTCAGGCTACTCCTATCATCAGATACTATAATTCAAAATTGACCTTGTATGTAAAGTGTTAGCCCTTGTTCCCTTCGTTCAGTAATCATAAAGAGCTGTGTATTGTGGGTGATGTAGTTTTGTAGCTGTGGGTTTAAAGCTGTATGTTTCATAGCTTTGAGGCTGGAGTACGAGCCATTATCTGAGATGTCTGTGGAGCTGGAAGGTACTGCAAAATGTCTGCCCTGCTCTGCCAGCTTGGTGTGGACTATATTTGTGTTCTTGTCACTAATCGGTGTGATCATATTGGTTGTGTGCAGTAATGCCTTTAGTATTTGTTAAAGCAAGTATTTTTGTTGTTGTGCAGTTTATATACCTGATTTTACATAAGCAGAACTTCCTTGATCTAACACCTTGTTGTTTATAGGGTGTAATCAGAACTTTGTTGATTGTGTGTTAATGCAATGGTGGAAATTAAATGCATGAAATGTGTGAGGCTGTGGATATGATTACAGACAATTGAGGAATGCACTGATTTAGTAACGCTGACCAACAAAAAGAAATTTTCCACAATGCCGTCAAGTCTTCAGAACCAGCGACCCGTTCCACAAAAACAATTTGCGACTACTGCTCAGATGCAGCGTCACATTTCACAAATGATTGTCACCCCCAAATTGCAGACTCATTTGTGAGTCCCACTTCAGGGCTCTAACATACACACTCTGGCCATAGAGAGAAAAAATATATATATATCGAGGCCACGTTTTACTACATCGAGTGCTCGAAATGCTATTGCATGCACACGAGATACAGTTCGTTACCACGTTTTGATTAATTCGTTACCACGTTTTGATTAATTCGTTACCACATTTTGGTTAATTCATGCTGGTGTAGTAAAACGTGGCCTCTATATATATTTTTTTCTCTCTCTATGGCCACTCCGGGGCTCCGTACTCACATTCTCATGTATGTGCTGTAAGTATGGTGTGTGTTCGGATGAGTGAAACATGTCAAAATGAGCAAGAAGAAAATGATCTCATGTTTGAAATCGCAGCAAATATGCTGCAAATTTGGTAAAAAGGAGCCAGAGACTGGAAGTTCTCATGTGGTTCAATGAGCTGAGATAGAAAGGACAAGCAGCAGGATTGTGAACATTTTCAAATAAATAGTCATAAAAGATCCAGAGCTTCCTGGCCAGGTGGACATACAGCAATTTTAGTTTCACATAAAAATTTATCTTTTTTCTATACAATATCTCAAATGGCACATCGTTGTTTCCCAGGTGAGGACACTATGACAGGTGATGGAGGAGAGTATCTGAGAGCGGAAGATCTCAGAGAGCTGGGAGATGACTCTCTGCCAGGACACTATGGGGACTTCAGCTACATAAGCCACAACCTAGACAGGTCACGAACAACACACACATACTCACAAAAGTCTAATTTTACATAAATAAATGACGGCACGTGTGAGGTGGGTGATGACACATCACTCATACCTTCATCCTCTGCTGTTGACCGATCTGCCATGATGCACATGCAAAAATACAAACAGACAGATAATACAAAGACACTCCAAATCCAACTTGCTTTTCCAACAGGCCGCAACACACTCCCATTCACCAAAGTTTCCATGAGAGAGAGGGAGTTTTCATCGAAGAAATGCTTAGAAGCCACCAGGTGAGGACAACGCATCCAAAAAGTGAATGGTTGTCATTTAGTTGGTTTAGCTATCTAAGATCACCTTACTTAAGGTATCCTTAGTTTAGAATATTTGAGATGCTGATGTTTGTTGGTCTGTAGGTATCGGCACTGTCTAGAGAGCATGAAAAGGACTCGTTTCGTCTGAGCTGGGGTGCTGAACATCTTGATAATGTGGTGCTGTCCTCCAGTCTGCTACACTCTGGGTACACACACACACACACACACACACATTTACACCATTTCCTGGTGTAAAAATCTTTCACGTGTTTTTGGTCAGTATCAGGTGTGTATAAGTCACCTCTAAATCAATTTTAATTTTTCCTTACACTATTTTTCACTTCTTCACACTTCCTTTTCTACATTCCTTCATTCTTCTTCATCTTTGCTGCTGTGTCTTTTTCTGTCTCTGGTCAGGTTTTTGTCACTTTTACTCATTCTTTATTCTCTTTTTCTCTTTTTGTTTATTCTCTTGTCGCCTCTTTGTGCACTCTTGTCTTGGCTGTGTTTGCGATTGTGTGTGTGTGTGTGTGTGTGTGTGTGTGTGTTGTTGTTGTATTCTGCTTCTAGCCGTTCCTCTCCGTGCCTAGACAATGACAACAGCAGGTGATACTCTTTATTTTGGCTACTCTCTCTTTCTTGTCTCCTCTGTGCCCTTACTTTTTTCTCATTCCCATCCTAACTGTCTGCATGATTCCATGATGCATGACTTTACTTCCAGGGTTCAGGTTTTGTTAACTAGAGATGTTCCAACCTAGTTTTTTATCCTTGATGCAGATCTGACTCCTTTAATCTTGAGCATCTGCTGATACATAGACCCGATATGCTATTTATATTTTTCTACCTAACATAACAACACTGTATATTGAGATTAGGTTTTAGTGTTTTAACATAGCACAGGGCGTTTATGATAGCTAGGTCCTAATTTGATAGAATAAGACTGGTATTATTCTATGTTTTTCTTATTGTCAACAAATCCCATGAAAAGTTCTAGATCAATAATGTGGCCGTACGCCCCTCAATACTTTCCAACTTCTCTCCCCTGCCTGTGGCATGAAGATCCAAGCCCACTTGTTCCTACTGAAGACAAAAATGTTTAAAAACTGGTCACAAATATATAGTTCCACTTGGCTCAGTAATTTCCTAAAACAGCAAACATAAGTAAAGTACTGGTCTTGCAGTTTAACTATGGACATCTTTAAGTTAACATGTGTTAACATTTCATATACAGAAAACTTGAGTATTGCTGTAAGCGCCTGAAGAAATCTAATATTTGATACCTATTTGCTCCTTGCTACATAGGATCCACCAGAAAGAATCTTGTGCAGTGCCCTCCTCTTTGCTTGCCTGGCTTGCAATTTAAATTTCAAGTGGAATTAAACAATGAAAACAGGCTGGAATGAAATATATGAGATATAGGAGATATGCTTGTTGTTCTATCAGTACTAAATGGTGTCTTAAAAATAGTACCCTTTTACTGTAATGTCAGTTGCTTTGTCTGCATGGAGGCTCATGGTCAACAGACTTGACCCTTTGAACTCTGTGATAGAAATGGTCCACCAGTGCCTACATTGGTATTTTTGCTTATTGTGATGTCATTTCCTAGATTATATTCAAATGCTTCATATCCCTAAAATCTGTACAACCTAAGCTAAAAGGCTGTAAGTCAATAAATCATCTAGCTGTTACTGTTTTTATTTTAGATCATTTTAAACAGAATTATGCAAACAACGACCACTGGACCCATTGGAGGTCCGTTTTAAGAGGGTTAACATCTGTGCCAGAAAATTGCATTTATTAACAATTAATCATAAAAAACAATGATTTCTTGTCGGACCCTTTTCTTCAGCTTCCTGGTCAGCTTCATGGTAGATGCAAGGGGCGGGGCCATGCGTGGCTGCCGTCACAATGGCCTGCGAATTATCGTACCACCAAGAAAGTGTTCTGCACCCACGCGGGTGACATGCAGGCTGGTGAAGAGACATCGTCTGGCCTCTATGCCTCCTATGGTGGAGGGTGAGGGGCTGGCTGGTCGCATCATAGAAGTGGGTCCCACTGGAGCCCAGTTCCTGGGGTAAGTTTGTGCGTGTGTGTGTGTGTACTATATGTGTGTTTGTGTATGTGCTTGTGTGAGTGTGTTTACACTGTTGTCTGGTGTGTTCATATTTTCTTCTTCACTCCCCCTCTGTGCTGCGTATGGATCAGTAAGCTCCACCTTCCCACAGCTCCGCCCCCTCTAAATGAGGGTGAGAGCCTGGTCAGTCGCATCCTGCAGCTGGGTCCTCCAGGAACCAAGTTCCTCGGGTAGGACCATGGTTGGGGGACACCCTACCATCCTGGAAGTGGTCACATACTCACACATATCTTTGAGTTTTCCATGATATGATATTTATGAGTAACTTTTTTTTGTCTTTATTTTGTTACTTCCTTTGTTTCTTGGTACTGGCCTTGGTCTGAAACCCCCTGACCTGTTGCCTTACAATATGTTGTTGAGTTATCCCTGTGCTTTCCTCACTCTTTAGTACCAATCCCCAGACTTGTTTCTAGTTGGATTCCTGATGTGGAATGGATGTTCTTTTTATTTTTAAACATTTTTCAAATGATTTTTTCATGAATATGTTTCTTTTACAAGGCATGAAATGCACCTGATGTTTTTTAACTGAAATCTTGTGTTCTTTTTTTGTTTGTTTCTTTTCTTTTTTAATAAGGCCATGCATAAATCAACCCAAACATCATATTACCTCTGATAAAGCCAGCTCTGCCAAACTGTTGCCACCAACTTAATTCTAAGTCTAAGTCCAATTTGTGTTTGATTTGACCTTGTCACCCCTTTTAGGCCTGTGATTGTGGAGATCCCCCATTTTGCAGCTCTGCGGGGCACAGAGAGAGAGCTAGTGATCTTGAGGAGTGAGACAGGGGAGAGCTGGAAGGAACACCACTGTGATTTCACTGAAGAGGAACTCAACCAGATACTTAACGGCATGGATGAAAGTAAGGGATCTTAACTAGATTGTGATGCTAAACAAGGGTTGTTGATCTCACTTCACAGCATTTCTGATGCATAATGGAAAGCAGAAAGTAGAGGAAGTAATGGCTAAAGGAAAAACTGAAATAATCTTACACCTGAAACCACATTCTCCAAACTTCACACAATTAACTGCTCATAGGTTATTTACACTGATTATTTCTGATCTTCACAGAACTTGATTCCCCAGAGGAGCTTGAAAAGAAAAGAATATGCCGCATCATCACCCGAGACTTCCCACAGTATTTTGCGGTGGTGTCACGGATAAAGCAGGACAGTCATTTGATTGGACCAGAGGGCGGGGTCCTCAGTAGCACTCTTGTGCCCCAGGTCCAGGCTGTCTTCCCTGAAGGAGCCCTCACCAAGAAGATCAGAGTTGGGCTACAGGTACATACAGTGCATTTCTTGGCCAGACACGAATCAATCGAACGTTCAAAGTTAAGGCAAATACTTTATAAAGTCTACAAATAAAGTTATGTTGATACATTTTGTACCTTGTCCTAGGCTCAGCCCATTGATGTTGAGTTGGTGAGAAAGATTCTTGGTAACAAAGCCACATTCAGCTCAATTGTCACATTGGAGCCAAGGAGGAGGAAGTTCCACAAACCAATCACCATGACAATCCCCATTCCCAAGAGCTCAAATAGTGACGGGCCAAGCGCAGATTTCGGTGGGGAGACCCCCACCTTACGTTTGCTTTGCAGCATTACAGGTAACTATGGGGAATAATTATATGGTATTATAGGATAGTCAAAGTAAATACTTAAAATCTTACCTCTGTAACGTAATGTGATCTAATCAAATCTAACACGTCTGGCTGTGTGTTTCGGCTTTTTCCATTAATGCATGCTTGGATAGAGAAATTCTGTCATCATTTTTTCCCCTCTATAAATAATTTTTTTTTTGAGAACAACCATAAGAGGTTGGGTAACAAACCATGGGGTCTGTGTTACAGGTGGAACCACCCCTGCCCAATGGGAGGACATTACTGGTTCCACACCTCTCACCTTTGTTAACCAATGTGTTTCCTTCACCACAAATGTGTCAGCGAGGTAAATTCAAGTCAAGTGTCCTTCACATAGAAGCTTAACACTTTGATTTGATATACTCCTTTCCTTCAGGATTTAACATTATACCATGAGTACCTAGCGTACTGTGCAACTACCTGGTGATATCTATAAGTAACTGACTAAAAGTCTAATTCATATTCCTAGGTTCTGGCTGATAGACTGCAGACAGATCCAGGAGTCTGTTAGTTTTGCCTCTCAGCTGTACAGAGAGATCATCTGTGTTCCATACATGGCCAAGTTTGTCATTTTTGCTAAGACACTGGACCCCATTGAGGCCCGCCTGCGCTGTTTCTGCATGACAGACGACAAGATGGACAAGACCCTAGAACAGCAAGAGAACTTCACTGAAGTTGCCCGTAGCCGAGATGTTGAGGTGCAGTGTGATGATGGGGAATAAATAAGAAGAGGGAAAAGTGTGAGATTGGGTTCATCTAAAGGGGATGAGATGAGAATTGAGAGAAGTAATGCGGAATTCGTCTGTAGCCACATTTCAGAGGTATAAAGAAGGATAGAAGCAGATTATGGAGAAAGTGTAATGGAAATTCAGAGTTCAATTGGTGAAGTAGGTGAAGTGGGTATCTTAAGGGATACTAGAAAGAGGTTAGTGCAGACACAACCTGCCAACTGGTTTGTACACACTGGTATAATGGCCACGCTTCATACAGATGTCTTTTGAAGATTTATTTTATCTCTCTCTCTGTGTCTCATCATCAGACACAGTGAAAGCTAAAAAAAACAATAAAAGGACGTAAAAAGTTTCAAATATACATCTGAGTCATTTTAAAGTCTCTCAAGCTAGCCAACAGTCCCAAACACATTAGCACAACAGAAATGTGATGAAATCAAATACAATTACTCAAAACGTATCACATTGTCCATGTAAAGGGATATCAAACAAACATTATTCACAAATGTAAACCAAATGAAACATAATTACAGTGTGCGCCTCTTGGACCACATGCAGAATATGGTTATTTTGGGGCCATATGTCTTTCCTCTGCATCCATATTGTCTCTTACCCATAATTCCACAGTTATGCTCTTAACTAAACTTTGGTCATGTGACCCGTTACACTCTACATCAAAACACAGCCTCACATAAAGAGCCCTAAATTTTTAACCAACAATAATTTTAAGGTGGTATATTTTAGACACATTTTCTATCAATGTTGTCCTTTTAACATCTTATTTATGTCATGATGTGGACTCTTTGTTGGTTCCTGTTTTATTTTGAAGTTTGGTCTTGTCTCATGTTTCCAGTGTGTTCCTGCCCTCGTGTCTCTGCCCTTGAGTGTTTTCACCTGTTCCCTGTTACTCACCTGTGCCTGATTCCCCTCGTTAGCCTTTCCCTACTTATTTCTGTCCCTTTCCTTTATGCTTTGTCACGGTACATGTTCAGAAGCACCAGGAGAAGGACCCAAATGCAGACATACACAGAGGCAGAAGCCGTTTAAAGGTTTATTAATCCTTACTTGAAGGTTCAGGCAGGCAGGCAAGCAAGCAAGCAAGCAAGCAGGTACATCCAAGAATCACAAGAAATTAATCCAATACGGGAACATGAAGAACACTGAACTCCCAACAAAAGACACTGACCCGACAGAGCACAAAGGAAAGGAACAGGCATAAGTAGGGAAAGGCTAACGAGGGGAATCAGGCACAGGTGAGTAACAGGGAACAGGTGAAAACACTCAAGGGCAGAGACACGAGGGCAGGAACACACTGGAAACATGAGACAAGACCAAACTTCAAAATAAAACAGGAACCAACAAAGAGTCCACATCATAACAATTTATATTACATTAATCCATTTTTAATGACTGTATGAACTCAAACAATCAAGGATTTATGACAGAAACATATCAATTCAACACCTCAAAGAAACATGTCTCTGGGACAGTTACATGGTTCTTATTAATACAGTTCATGTCCTTAAAAAATTTGACAATACTGTTAGGTAGACCTCTGTCTGAATCGGCTCTCATATCCACACACAGGTGCTGGAGGGAAAACCTATATTTGCTGACTGCTTTGGAAACCTGGTGCCTCTTACCAAGAGTGGACAGCACCATGTGTTCAGCTTCTTTGCCTTCAAAGAAAACCGACTGGCCCTCTTCATCAAAGTATGACTACACATTGGATAATGTCTGAAATGTCTACTTATGTATGCAGAGATTCAGAAATCCAAATATGTGTAAAATGCACTGAATTGTTGTTTAATTAATGGGCAGATTAGAGACACAGCACAGGAGCCATGTGGTCGCTTGTCCTTCACCAAGGAACCGCGCACGTACCGTAGTCTTACCCACAATGCTATCTGCAACCTTAACATCACTCTCCCAGCATACTCAAAGGTTAGTTTAAACATATCTGTTTGTATTTGTATAACAATAGTACATAATTTTTTGTTGCAGTAACTGCATTGTTTGCTTTCTCTATGTTTTATTCTTCTCTTTAGGAGTCTGATTCAGACCAAGATGCAGATGATGAGGTAAAGAAAGTTTTCTTGACACAGTACTACAACAAAGAAAAAATAATATCATAATTAGGTTGTAGCTAACTATGCCTTTTTTAAAATCTTTTTTGCAGAGTGAGAAGAGTGACAAGAAATGTAAGCTTAACTCTGTTGTTTTGTAATATTTGTGTCTCATGTTAGAGCGTAAAAGGTTTTCAGAATTTTGTGATTTCTTTCAGAAATAGATTCACGCATTTGAAACATTTTACAATCCATTTTTCAATGGTCGAGAGGGTACCAGTATATATATATATATATATATATAACTTATATACCTGTATACTATAATACTAAAGTACATATTTTTAAAGCACAACACAGGCTAAATTGGAGTCATATCACTTGATTAAAATATGATTACTGGTCATAAAGGTTGTATTAGTATTAGTTTAGAAATATAAACATCTGTATGTGCTAAGAGATGCACTGATTGATATATGTTACTTTCAATGTTTGCTCTACTAACACTGTGTATAGTTACATGTTTGTTACTGGCAGCTATGCTATGGCTGATGTACTCTGCATTCCCCTCACTCCTAACTACACTGACTTTCTCCCACCCTTAACATTTTAATTTTCTGTAAGTATTCATTTTGACTGATTATTTTCCCAGATCACATTCCTATAACAATTTTACCAGTGGCATGCTGAAATACTATTTGTTTTGTACAGAAATAATTGACAAACAACATCATGTTGTTTGTTCTTTGTTAAAGTGTGTAGAATTATTACGGATTATTTTTATTATCATTCATTTTATCACAGTTTTTTTTACTTCAAGTACACATTTCTTTTTCATTTACCAACTTTCCTAAGTTGCTTTCATTCATTCATTGAGTTGCAATATAAATCAAATCCCTCTTCACATTTTTACAAAATTGTAAATTACTACATGTTAATGTTGAATTCAAAGTTAAGTGAAGGAATTAAATACTTTACATTAATTACAAATACTAGTTATTGTAAAAAAAAAAAAAAAATTTAAAATAAACACTTAACACATCACTTAACTGACTCTAGTATCCAGTAACAATGACCTGATTACATTAATTACTTACCTCACACATCCTCTTACTAAAAACCCTCTATTCATTTTGTGTTCAAAGTTTATTATGTTTTCTATGTTTTAAAACTTTAATTTGTAAGCAGACATGACTGTTCATGTCAGCAACAATCTTGAGAAGTTTTGTCTGTTATCCTTCCTTCTTGTCCCTTTGTTCCATATGTAGGTTTCTCTGTTCCCTTTTGTTCTTTTTGTATATTTTGTGTAACATTTCTGAATATGTAGTCAAACAAATTAGATTAATATTGTTCTTGTCCATGTTCTACCTGTTTGGTTACTCCTCCTGGCTTTGCTTATGCTGTTGCTGCTACTCCCCTCCAAACTCTTCTGGATCATCTTCTTTTTGGTCTTCTTTTCAAGACTCCCTTATCCTCTGCCCTGTCATACTTCTCCTTACTCTGTGAACTGAAGATGGATTTTTGATGGCATTGTCTTGATCACAGTTTTCTGATGTCTCTCTTCCCCACTTCATTTGTCCCTTATGTTCTTTACCCTTTTTGGTTATGACACTTTTTTAATTGAAGATGATGAATCTGAATCAACTGAGACATTCTCCCTGAGAACTAACCAACCTCTTGACCCTGCAACTCTTGCAAGCCCGGACCTTCTCTCAGATATGTCAGATGTCAAAATGTCTGCTATTTTGACTGCAGAGCAAATGGAGCATTTAATATATGACGAGAGAGCTGGAGGGTTGGAGGAAAAAGAGTCTTTAAAATTAACCGTTAAAATGAAGTATCCCCCTGTCGAAGAACCAGTCTTACAGGAGATTTGCATTGAGGGGAAGACTTCAAGTAGATCTGCCACAGAGGTCAGAGACATGACAGGAATGGTCTCACACCTCAGCATGGACATGGACCAATACCTAGAAGAGAGGCCTGTAGTGACGTGTGGTTCTCAGGAAGACCTTGTCCAAGATAGATTTGAACAGGTTATTGTAAAGCGTGACGGCAAACAGCGTCCCCCAGATATCAAGAAACCAATCAGGAAGAAACTTAGAGATAGAGAGAGATCTGGATGTAGCAGCTCTGAGGGTGAGCTGGAAAGGATGAGCTCTGAGGAGTCTTTAGATGGCGATGCTGTTCTTAAGGAGAGTGCCCTTGTACCCACTACAGTTATGGATCCTCCAGCTTCTCCTTTAGTGGTTGAGACACCTATAGGATCTATAAAGGACAGAGTTAAAGCTTTACAGAACAAAGTCGTAGAGGAGGAGGTGCAGAAAAATACTCAGGAACTAATTCCTCAGGCAAAAGCTTCCATTGCCACAAAGAAGACTGAGGCAGACATGCCAGAACTTCCCAGAGTTCCAAAGTCCCCTAAATCCCCCAGATCTCAGACAGAAAGATTAGAGGAGACTATGTCTGTTAAGGAGCTGATGAAAGCATTCCAGACCGGAAAGGACCCTTCAAAAAATAAAGCTGGGCTTTTTGAGCACAAAGCAGTGGCTTCTTCTTCTATTTCAACATTGATATCTGAATCAGCAGATTCTGATGAGATAAAGAGAACGGAACAAAGTCCTATGCAGGAGCCAAAATCACAAATCCAAACTCAGAGCCTTACAATTTTCCACCAACAGAGTGATGTCAAGATATGTGACAAAACAGACTTAGAGGATCAACCAGTAAGCTTAATCAGAGATAAATCTGAGGAATCACTATTGATTTCAGATAGTGCTTATTTTGGAAAGACAGTAAAATTTGATGATACAATGCAATGTGATGATAGAAGCATTAGTCCACAGAGAGAGGCACCAGAGTTGTCACAGAAGGAGACTATGTCTGTGAAGGAGCTGATGAAAACATTCCAGACTGGACATGATCCCTCAAAAACTAAAACAGGGCTTTTTGAACATGAAGCTGTGGATTCTTGCATTTCAACATTGATGTCTGAATCGAGAGATTCTGAAGAGATACAGACGATTGAACAAAGTCCTACGAATGAGCCGAAATCACAAACCC